>SKCR01005734.1:0-22935 GCA_019454045.1 Zanthoxylum bungeanum | reverse complement strand
CACTTTTGATCATTTGATGACTTGGTTACCATTCTAGAGTGTTATGACCACTTTTGCAACTCCTAGAATTGTCATTGAGTTCTTCATTAGTGGAGACTTTGATTGGTGTTAATATTAATATGATTAATGTTGAGAAACTTAGATTTAAAACATGAAAAATGATATTTTTGGCACTCAAATCAGATCTAGAAATTCTGGAAATTTTTTTATGAAAAATATATTATTTAAATATATTGGATGTGTTTTGGGCATTGGGATAATTGTCGGAAATTATTTCGGATTGAAAATATACGAAAACGGTAAAAAACGACGTTGCCGAGTTACGACTGTCTAAACAGTGAATTGGTCACTATTCGGGCAGCCCATGAACTGCCCAAGTACTATTGGGTCTGACCTGGGTAGCCTCCGTGTGTATTTGTTGATCGGTTTGGTCAAAAACGCATTTTATGTTATTTTACGGAAAAATATTTTCATAAAAGTTTCGCGATGTTGTCTAAATTAATTATGTCGTTATTTGATATCGAATAATATGTTTAGGTGAAATATGAATGAATATGCAATATTGAATAATTTATTCAGTAAGTTTAAAAATTTTAAAGTTACGATTTCGTCCGAACCGCTCCCTTCCGCTGCGCCTCTGATAAAATCCCGACAAAACTGACATCAGGGTCGATTGCAATAGTGGTTTTGAGGACCTATATAAAGGGATAGAAGTCACATTAGAAAGGGTTAGTAATTTTAACATTTCACAACACTTGTAAATTGAGAGCAAAACTAGTAAAGCAAATTAAGCGATAGAGATAAAAAGTTAGACATTTACTCGACCACTTTGTGAGAGGTATACCGAGCTAGTCACGACCCGAGGAATGTTAGTGTTGTAACTTGTTGTATTCTTCTGTTTGGGGGTCGGGGTCAGTCTTTACTCTGAACATTATAAAATTACCTATTTCTCCCATGGAGATAGATTAGATGACTCTCTGTCGAACCATGTAAATCATATCTTTGTGATTGTTTGTCTTTTACTAAGTTTGTGCGGTTCCCACAACAACAAAAAAAATCACTATTGAGAGATGTTTGTTCGAGAGGTGAATTCTAAATATGGATAATTATCTTCAATTATTATATTTACAACAATAACATTTGATAATCTTACACCTTAAAAATGACTTTAAATTAGGTTAAAATTTTATAATTTAATAAATAAGACCTATTAATTTCATATATAACAAATACAAATAAAAAAACACAATAAATTATATTTTATAAATATTTTAATACTAAAAAATAATCTCATGTTAATACTAGAAAATAATTCAAATGTCATATTTTAAATGCTAAGATATATCGATCCAGATTGTTTTACACGTTGACTTGAATTAAGTGTCGAATTTTCATTAAGATAACTTAACAAAATGCTAACAAAAAGAGGTTTGTGTCGATTCATAAATGTTAGAGATCTACATAAACATTAAGGCAAACTGAAAATTTGAATTATGTCTTAGGTTCAGATCTTATGCGCAATTAAACATAATAAATTAAGATACGTCGTAATTATTGATTCTATGGATTACTATCAAGCACCCTTAAGTCTAATAATTATGAATCAAAGCAAATAAAAGAGAGTATAAAATAAAATCAACACAGGTAATTTTATTGACGAAGTGGAAAACTTGTGCGAGTAAAAAATCACTTCAGGTATCTAAGCTTCCAGCCAAAATCCACTATAATGAGATAAACTTACAGTGATGGTATAAGACATATGACAGCAACTTCGCTGACTCTAATACATATAGCTGTAATAAGCCGAAGAACTCCTTAAGCCAGCACCAAGTGGCCTTCTTCAGACCTCTGAAGTCTCTAAGCGGATCAACTCTGCAAGCACGCAACGCCAGAACTCCGACTACCAATCTTCCTCCTTGAGAAATCTGAAGGCTTAGGAAATTGGGTTAGGTTGTGTTTTTGTATTGATGGTCAATCAAAGAAGAATCTCACTAAAACAGAGAAGACAATAAAACAAAGAAGTTTTCAAGGTGGATTGTTAAAAAGGTTGAAACAAAAGGTTTGTAGGCCCTGAATAATATGTTTTGAACACTTGTGAATGTCGCTCTTGTTAGGGTTGGTGATCGTAGTGCCAATCCGGATCGTATTTATGTCCGATGCATGAATACGAGCAGTTTCTTTTTCCATAATATTACTTATTTAATGGTAGCACCTCTTATCTTTTATATACATATTCGATCTAATTGCGATTAGATATCTAATTATGATTAGATTGAAACTAAATCTGGTTTAGTGATACGTGTATATTAGACAAAGACCCTAGGATTTACAACGTAGTGCGTAGTTACAACGTAGTTTGTAATTGACATTGGGAAGTGCACTATAAGATATATATATCCTTAAATAAAACTCCTGGTCAAGATTTACTAACACGGGTCGGTTAGTAAAATCCGCTGAGACCAGTACATGTCGTATATCGTGACTTGGTCCCAATGAACCATGAGTATCAGGAGACTCATATAAACATGTAGGCGTTTATTTGATAAATACGGAACGACTCACTGAAGATTTCCTAATAGATGGTACACCAACGTCAATAGGAATCTTCTCGAGTTGAGTGAGCATAGTGGTCCTTCAACTTGAGATATTATTGTGGATATATGAGTTATCCTCCACACTTTGATGACAGTCACGTCACCGATCTATTCATGATCAGACATCCGCCTGTTCGTTGGGTGTGGAGTGATGCTCATGATATCCTGTGCATATCAAGATAGAATCTAACAGTCCTGTGTATAGGGCATATGTATCCTCACATGTTTACGATCTAGTAAATCCATGGTCATGGTATAACTTTGGAAATCAGTTCCGAGTATTATTTAGAGATCATAAATTGAAAGTCGACTATATTATACCGAAAGGATTTGACGTATTTATCTATATCCCGGGTATAATGTGGATAGCCTGTGACGAAGGAATTATACGTATGCAATGAACTCGACTTGCATAGTTCAGCGAGATTATCCGTGGTCGTCATAATTCATGAGTGGGTGAATTATGGATACGAAATTGGATTTCGTAACAGATAAACCTAAACTTAAAGAGTCTCACAATATGAAGTGTACTCGTTGAGCACTTGGGCAACACATTATGAATAATACATATTATTCATAATACTTCATCGGATTAAATGAGTTAATTCGAATAGTTTAATCGGTTAAACGATGACACATGCATTTAGAGATTTTGGTCATTTTATAATTATTGTGTATTTGTATTTGATACATAATTTGATTAGATACACATTAATTAATTGTCAAATGAGATTTTGACACATGCCATTAATATATATATATATTTGTTATTTAATGTAAATAAAAATACATATATAATAATAATTATATTAATTAATTATTTAGATATTTAAATGTTAAATATTTAAATAGTTAAATAATATTCATATTACATAAATGTTATGCAATATGTTTAATTATTATTGATACATGTGGCATGATTTTATTAAGCTTAAGTGTGCAAATTTGATTTGTCCAAATTAAAGCTTATCTTATATTGTTTTTAATTTAATGAAATTAAAATATAAAATTGACCAAAATAACCCCACATAAGTCGGTCATCATGATTTAAAAAGAAAAAAAAATTGTTTTCTTTTTTAATGAAACCACCATGGCCGAGAGCTTCAAGAAGTAATACCCTAAGATTTGTTTGATCAAATCATGAAGAAAATGAAGGAAAATTCAAGAAAAATGCTTAGGAAATTGGAGATTAAAAGGTAATCTTTAATCTTCTTAAGCTTGGAAATTTGTTTCTTGTTTTCTTGAATTGTTAAAATGGTTCTAGAGTTCCTTTGTTTCTTATATTTGGGGCTTAATCTTCTTGAGCTTGGAAATTTGTTTCTTGTTTTCTTGAATTGTTAGAATGGTTCTAGGGTTCCATTATTTCTTATATTTGGGGATTTTGGTTTTGGTGGATGAATTGGAAGCTTATGTGCATGTGTGAAGTAGATTTGAGAGATATTATTGTAATTATTGTCCAATTTATTCATTTGATGACATGTTGCCATTCTAGAGTATTATGAACACTCTTGTAATGCCTAGAATTGTTCTTGGGTGGTTCATGTGTGGTGACTTTGATTGGTGTCTTGATTAATTGGATTAATCTTGAAAAATTAGATTTAAAGCATGAAAAATCATAATTTTTCTGTTCTGGATCAAATCTGGAAATGATTCTATTTTGGTGATGAAAATTATGTCTTTTGAATGTATTGGATATGTTTTGGATGTTGGAACAATTGCCGGAAATTATTTCGGAGTTGAAATAAGTGAAAACGGCGAAAAACAGCGTTATTGGGTGACTTTAGAGCCAACCGAGTGACGGCATCCCAAACAGTGAATTGTTCACTGTTTAGGCAGCTCATGAACTGCCCTAAACACTATTGGGGCTGACCTGGGCAGTCCCCATAAGTGTTGGGTGGTCGGTTCGGTCAAAAACGTGTTTTATGTCATTTTACGAAAAAATATTTTCGTAAAAGTTTCGCGAGGTTTCTACGTTATTTATATCATTATTTGATATCAAATAAATGTGTTTAGGTGAAATATGAATAAATTATTCTTATTAGATATTGAAAAATTTGTTTGGTAATTTGATAAGTTTTAAAATTACGATTTCATCCAAACCGCGCTTCCGCCGCGCTCTTCCCCCAAAACCCCAACAGCTCTAAGTTTGTTTATATAGTTAGGGAAAATGTAAAGGTTTCCTAGTATAAATCTGGCTTAAAAACGGGTCCAAAATAACTCACTTACGCACGGACATGCGTATGCATCTCAAACACAAAGACGAACACAACTTGAACGCACGTCGCTGATTAGTTTTACGGTGTAATTTAAAACGCTTGTAATTTTTTTATCCATTGGCCAAATCATGTGTTCTTTATATATATGCGATCATCTTCGAGTCTACTTTATAATGAAACTAACTCATGTCAATTGAAGCTCTAAATCTTCTGGAATGTCCAAAAGAGTAAACATCGCTATGATATCTCTATATGATGTTGTCCAAATACTTATTGAAGAACAATCAGTGAATACAATTAGTTTTTATTATATATACTTAAATAGTATCAAACACAAATAAAAACAGAAACTTACAAAGCAAAAAACTGAAACTTTCAATGCAAGTAACTAAAATCAATAACAACACAGTGACTTGTATAGATTGAGACTAACATATAATGCTATGTCCTATAGTAGAAATTCGTCCATACCCGTGTGCTTGTAGTTCGATGGACTTCTGCCACCACGATTTAACAATCTGAAAATCGAAATTTATGCACTGAAGATTCAATCTCTAGTGAATTTACTTGGTGTCTATTTTTTAAAATTAAAATAGTTTGTCTATGGAAATCTCTTTTTGTTCTTGTGGTCTTTTCCTTTTCTATTCCCTTTATAAAGAATAAAAAATGAGTGGTTATTTCCTGCCAAATGTTTTCAATTTTTTCCCCAGTTAAATATGAAGAGGTGTGTTGATCAGACACAATCCTTCTAATTTAAATGAAAATAAAATAAAAAGGAAAATACTTTTTATTAAACAAGGCATTTAATGAATCATATGAGCCCAAGAGCCCCATGGCTAAAGGCCCATCTTTTGATTAATAAAATATATTAAATATATTTATTTATTTTAACGCCAAGCCAATAACCCAACTACACACCTCTAAGCCCAAGCCCAAGCCATAGCCCAAGCCTTGTGTTTCCAATTTAATATAAATGTGTATTGCACACTTATAAACTCTTCATTTTCCATTTCTTTTTCCAGTGTGGGACTACTCTCCCTCTATTTACTATACAAACCTCTTACAATACCCCATATTTGTATAACAAATAGTGGCGATACTGTACATAACATGATTTAGAGAAAACTTAAAAATGATACGCATTAGGGGAGATATTTTTTGAACTTGAACCTTCCTTAATAAGTACTTATTGGATTTACTGAGTAGTGAGTATGAGTAGGAGACATTGAACTATTCATTATATTTTGCAAATCAAGACAATAAGTATCACACATATCAAATTTTGGCACATTTCGATTCATACGGTTGCGTTAATTTTGGTCCTGAACAATCCTGGATTCATAGGAGTTTTAGAGAATTTAGCCATTTCATTCTCATAAATGCGACCTCGTATTACTCCTATATGTGTGACACAATGATTATAAGTATCGTGTAATACTAATTTATTCTTCTGTTAATGTCATTAAGAATGATTCATCATTCATCCTTATCGTCATATGTATCATAATTTTTCTTATCATAGGAATGAGCAACTTATTATGCTCTATTATTTGAGTTTTACTCAACTTGTTTTCCACATTGAACCTAGACTTTGATTTACCAAATTGCTAGGTTGGGTTTCCGCTAAGTTACTTCTCATTGTGCTGGCTTTAAGCTCATTCCCCTCAATAAATATAACACTTGCTCCTTTGGTATATCATTTGTTAATTGATATGTAATATTCTCCTTTGATCTGTAATTGCTTCAAGATCTTCAAAAAAATTATTTCAACAATAAATTTTACTACTTTAATAATGAAAGCTGAAATCCATAAGATTTGATTTCAAAAGAGAGAAAAATTTACAAAGAATCTCACAATAGGAAGAAAATAAAAAATCGAGATAATTAATGTACCTTAATTCGTAAAAGAAGATAGATGTTTATCAAAACTCTTAGGTAAAGTACAAATTTCACAATAATTTTTTTATTTATATAAGACACTTAAAAATCTCAATAACTCATCATTTAATGAAATCTTTATGAATTAATTACTTTTTGGATATCCATAATTTTTAACAGATATTTTAAAATACTAATTGAATATAATTAAATTTTTAAAAACATTTTAAAATCCTAATTGAATACTCATAAATTTTAAAATATAAAATAATCTTATATACTAAATTTAATACACCCCTAGAAAAAAGCCCCTTACCCTAGCATAAAAAAATGAAGTATATAAATTATTATTCCGGTTCTTTAATCGACAAACGTGACTAAAGGAAGCCCCTTATGTTTGAAAATTATGATGAAAAAGATTTTTCTCACATATAAAATTTCATACAATAAGCTTTAAATTTCGAAGTAACATAAAAAAATTGTACATAGAAATTTTTGGACCCACTTCAAATTTCTAGTGCTTTGCTCATCATTGTACTTGTAATTTCTTCTCTCTATCTGGGCAACTTTTGATTTATTTTACAGTAACTTTTGCCATGAATCAGGGATCAAATTGAATTAAGATTTTCAAGGAAAAGAAAATCTTCAGAATTGTATAAATCTGACATTGGTCAAAGAAGAAACCCTAATTTTTTTTCTTTTAAAAAAAATAAATTATATTTTAGCAAAATTTATTTAAATTCAACAAAGTGCCCCCTGGTTTGATAAATTTTAAATGAGTTTGATGAAAAAGTTAGTAACATCACATATTGTACTGGAAAAAAAATATAAATATCAAGTTGAATGTGGCAGATTAAGAAACCAGCTAACTTTTTTATACAATGCAAAAGAACCAAGAAATTAAAAGGAAGGTTTTTTTTTTTTTTTTTTTAATTTTTTTTTTGAATTTGATGACATGGATTAAGACTTTATTTGCTCTGAAATATTTGACTTTAACTTACAAAATGGATTGTTGGATTTCAATTTTAAACCCTATCCTTTATGACTGAAATACCCAGTTTTATATTTTATCATGTAATTGAAGTTTATAATAATTT
The DNA here is from genome assembly GCA_019454045.1 of Zanthoxylum bungeanum. NCBI lineage: Eukaryota > Viridiplantae > Streptophyta > Magnoliopsida > Sapindales > Rutaceae > Zanthoxylum > Zanthoxylum bungeanum. The sequence goes on along the minus strand of SKCR01005734.1, from coordinate 15,150 downwards.
GGGGTTTAAAGTTGATTTTGGAGTCAAAAGTTATTTATGGATGATTGAAAATATGTATTGTTTTTGGTGGTTTATAAGCTTAGATTATAACAAAATTAATTATAATAGGACTTTATCTTTTATCTTGATATATTTTTTGAAGTCATATATATTTTATTTTTTGAACCCTATCCTTTATTTTTGGACTTCATGGATTCGAATCCAGAATCTCAAGATGAGATCTGAATCCTACACCATCATGTGACGCCCCTTCGAGACTTTTAAAGTCATATTAATAATGTAAGAAAACAAAAATATGCTTGTCACAATCTTAATGTCCATGTTTAAACTGCTATGGAAGAAAAAACATGTTTGCAAGTCAGTATCATGCATTCTGTCATATACAAAAGTCTCTTTCTTGCATTCTGTCATACATGCAAATCTTCGTTTTGCATATTTTAATGTATGCAAGGTCTATTTCAAACTTCATCATTCAATAATATATATATTTATATACACACACATAGCTTTGTTTTAAAAACCGGTTTGGTTACGGTTCCACTTTTTTGGAATCGTAGAACCGAACCATTCCTTATTTCTTAAGGGAAAAAAATAAAAAAAAAATTGGTTCGGTTCCAAATTATGTGGAATCGTAACCGAGCCATTAGGGTTTCGGTTCGGTTTCGATTTTGGAACCGGAACTAGATGGAACAATAACCTTACAACCGTGACCGAATCTATGCACCATTATATATATATTACTTTTCTTAATATCTTTAATAATTCTAGAGATAGTAATGTGACATTGGCATGCATGAAAATATATATAGATATATCTTGACATGACAAGAGAAATAATGAAAATAATACAAACCATAAACGCCAAGAAAATAATATCATGATATTTGATGCTCCATTTTAAAAAAGAAATCATTGCATAAAATATTACAAAATTTCATTTCCAAACGAATCCAATGGAGCTTCGAATTATTACCAAAACTGTAGAGCAATTGAGACCCCTTTGGTGGGCAATGAATGGTGCGGCTAATTGAGTTGATAGAAGTGATCATTTCAAAGTCCTTTGTATTTGTTATGATTTGGTAAAAATAAAATAAAATAAAATAACTTGTGTGATAATTGGCAAATCCTCTAAATCATAAGGTAATGTTTGTTCAATGTATAAGGAGTAGTTGATTAGAGGTACTGTTCAATTTATAAAATAGTGCATTAATAAATTAAGGGGTAAATACTCTTTAGTTATTCCTTGAATTTCCAAAAATTATCTAAAATATTCATATCATTACTTTAAAATTTAAATAAAGTTTAACATGCAACAAGTAAAATAAAAAAATTTAGCAAAAATATATATATAGAATAGTAGGGTTGGCGATTGGATCCATGCCATATTATGTAATTGAAACAAAAAAAATTATCTCAAATACTGTATTGAACAGTACAAGATTGGGATTTTGTATTGTTTAAACAATAAATTAAGACGTATTATGGATTCGTGACGATTATTCATCATGAATTCCGATAAGATTTTTTTTAATCGGGATAAAAAATATTTTGAATCCTTCATAATTTTTTTATTGAAACAACAAATCGTTTTGAATCTCATACCACAACAGTACGAGATCTCGAATTCCAATTAAATTTCAGAATTATGTACGAACCCTATATAATATGGATATTTTGAATACTTTTAATACATGAATTAATTGAATAATTAGCTTTGAGATTGAATAAATGAACATGCACGCTCAATGAAGCATTGAATTAACACTTTAAGGTCACGTGACAATATTATTTGTTGGTGATTTCATACTAAACTGTTTGAACAAATACCTTCTGTTAAAGTCCCCAAAAAAAAAAAAAAAAAAAAAAAAAAACTTTATGTGAAAGTAAAGAAATATTAATTATTATAGTAAAATAATTGAAAAAGTTCTTCAATTAAAATCCAATAAATAGGCATCAAATCAGTGGAATACAAATAAATTTGTGTCACATGATACATGATATCCCCATTGCCTGTACTGAATAGCAATGTACATGAATTTTTTTTGCTTTTGGATGAAGTTAAACAAAATATTTTTTATTTAGTGAATTGGGTAAAAATCCTATAAAATTATTATTGACTGCCAAGGAAATTATGGTAAATATTCTTTTTTTTTTCCCTTCCCTGCGTTGGAATAAACTCACTAATTAATAATTTTTAAAATATATATATGTTATCCAAAAGTCTGAAGAATGAAACTTGTATTCAAAAGAAGAAATTCATATAAATTTTATATAATTTTTACACACTATATCCATACTCAAAAGCCGAAAAAAAATTTCTATAATGTAATGGTGATAGTACGTCACTCATATCATAATTTAATAATATTTTATATATTAAAAAACTATCACATAATTAGTATTTATATTTTATACAATTACATGTGTCATATACTTCATCTAAAACTAATGATAATAATAAGGGAACTTCATTAAACTTCTGCCAAGCTATTAGTGATCAATTTCTCTACAGTTGATACATTACACAACAAAATGTTTGAGATTAAAACACCCACAAGTAACCATTACATTTTCTAATACACACATTGTCATATATATATTTATATAAAACCTCTAAAAAAAATGAATTTATCATCCTCACCAGCAGCCCCATTTACAATACCAACCAACTCCTCATCACATTCATCATCTCTGTTTTAAGATATAAAAAAGTAAAAAAAAAAAAATCACCTTTTGTTCATGGTGATCTCCAATTTTGTATTCCAATGTCATTATGTTTCCTTGAAGGACCAGAGGATGGTATTGGAAAATGCCTTGGCAAGAACCCCAAGAAGTGGCCTGTTGATTTTTGTTGATGAGGAGAGTTTGGTTTCAGATTGAAGACATTAGTGGTACTTCTTGAGCCATGGCAACAATGGCTAATCATGAAGATGAACCAAAGAAATAGAAGAGTTATTAGAGGTACTCTTCTACATGAACCCATCAAAGACATATAGAGAGAAAGAGAGAGAGAGAGAGAGGGAGATGTGAATGTTTCAAAAGGGTGGCTCCTGTTTTTTTTATGAGGGTTTTGATTTTGAAGAGCAAAAGTTGGTAAGAACAAGAAACATTGGCAATGCAATTAATTCAATTGTGTATAATGTGTAACATGAAGGATAGAGAGAAGGTTTAAAAGAGAAATTAGATGCTTATATACAAGTAGTGGTAAGATTGGAAGCAGAAAGTTGTAAAGCTTAAAAAAGAGAAAAAGCTGTTTTTGTTGAATGGGTCTAAAACATGAGATAAGAAGAGAGAAAAAGTGAGGATAGAGCAAAGTGAAGAGAAAAAATAAAGTGAAGGAAGTGTAATGTCACCTTTATTTATTTATTTATTTTTTTGTTGAGGAGGCTGGTTAGGTATAATTGTGTATGGACCCACTAGAATTTAATTGATGATACACTAGTAGATGCAAGTAATTGGAACTGTTGTTTTAGACACCAAAATACAGCACATCACTTGTCCCTTGGCCACTTCTTCCTTTGAGTTTGATTTGACATCTCTCACTCTCCCTATTTATAAATCTTTATCTAACTTTTGGTTATAACACTAGAGATGTCAAACGGACCGTGCTGTGCCGCCCAACTCGTCAGAAGTTAGCCTATACGAATGTATATAATATAGGCTCGATAGTATATATGAGAGTGATGTCTTGCGGGGTGATCCACATATTATGTGTAAATAAATCTTATATATATATATATATATATGTATGATATTGAAGCAAAGATTTCAAATTTAAATGAAGTGGATATTTGGTTTATATATTTAGAAAATATATACATTAATTTAAATAGCTTTTTAAAAGTTCAAAAGATATCAAATTATTTTAAATAAAAATTAGACTTCATGAATTATTTTTAAAATTATTATGATTGATTAAACTGAGACATATTAAGAACTTATAATTGAATTTAAAATTGAATAGGTAACATAAATATACTAATAATAAGAAGAAAAACGTAACAAATAACATATTATTAAATACACATTAGAGATGTTTAACGGGTCGTGTGTGCTGGCCTGACCCGTCTGAAATGAGCCCATGTGTCATGCTGGCTTGACCCATTGAGTTGGTGGGTCGTGCAGTGGCTTGCAAAAAGTAGTTCGGCTTAGGATCAAAACCCACCCATATCGTGCCATGAGTAGTCTCTTGCGAGTTGGCCCACATATTTTGTGTAAATAAAAAGAATATTTATTAATGTTATGTAAAGTTGAAACTTAAATTAAATGCATATCTATCATTATAACAAAATTTTATAAACCGCATGTAGTCATAGAACATATATCCATAAACCGTATTGACAAGGCGAACCAAGAAACAAGTATCTCTATACTAGTTACTTTAAAACCTTATTTAGCGGGGATATTCCATAAAATGTCATACACTTTTATTTAATCAAATTAAATAACATATGCATGCATCAAGTAAAGATTAGACTAAATATCAAATTTTAAAGAGCTAATCATATCATGGACCTAGAATCAGACTCGTAACCCAGAAATCATAATTTAAATAAATTATCGTAAATCCCATAAACTTTCCATTTTAATTATTTTAGACTTAAGTTGTTCAAAAAAAAACTTAGGTGATTTCAAATCATAACCAAAATGATTTGTATATCAAATATACATGAAAAACAGAATTCTGAAAATTTTCCAGATTTTTTAGTAATTACCAAAAGGCCCAAATATTTTACTTTTTGATCATTTTGGTCCTAACTTGTTCAAAACAAGTTTAGGTGATTTCCAATCACAACCAAAATAATTTGTACATCATATATACATTAAAAAGTAACCCAGAAATTTTTTTCCAAAACTTTACACAATTTTTGTGGGGTCCCAATAGTTTGCATTTTAATCATTTTGGTCATAAGGTGATATCCAATCACTACCAAAACAATTTGTATATCTTATATACATTAAAATGTAACCCAGAAAATATTTTCCAGATTTTTAACATATTGCCGTGAGCCCCAAAAACTTTACATTTTGATCATTTTGGTCATAATTTGTCAAATACAAGATTAGGTGTAATCCAATCACTACCAAAATAATTTGTACATCTCATATACATCAAAATACAACATATATATGAAAAGTCCCAATTTTGGTGGAGGTTCAAAACCCTAATTTCTCAAATTAATCAAATTAACAAAATTAGCCAAATTTAACAAAATCCAATATTTAATCTAATCTCTACAACACCAAACAAGTCTCACCACTTTGAAACAACTCAAGAACAATTCTAGTTCATCAATGAGTGGCCTAACAACTCTAGAATGACAACATGATCATCAAATGACCAAAAGAAAGCTTACTAACTCCTTAATGGCTTTCTTTGAACATCATACATGCATATACCCATCATCCATGCTTCCAACCATTAAAAACACAAACAAGAAAGAGTAGAAAAACTTAAGAACTACACATGTTATAGCCAAGAACAAAAGGAACAAGTTTCCTTTGATTTTCTTCTTATTTCTTCTCTTTTTCTTTCTCACTTGTTTTGTTTTGTTTTATTTTTGGAGGCTTGAACAAGGTTGAAGCAAATGGAAAAACATAACACCTTATATATTAGGGGGGTCGAAATTTGTGGAAAAATAAAGAAAAATATATTTTCAATTTAATCAAAATTAAACAAATACCAAAGAAGTCAAACTCAATTTGACAACATTTTCTTTTAATGTAAAGTCAACAATTTACACTTAATAATCATTTCCTAACTTTATCATAATGGTAGATATTTATAATTTAATTATTTTAATTATTTAACAAATAAATAAATAATTAATTAATTAAATACAAATATCTCAAATATATATATTATATTTACTTTAAATATCTCAAATACATACATTAATGATATATGTCAAATATCTTAATTTGATAATTAATTAATGTGTATTTAATAATATCATATATTAAATACAAATACACATTAATTAGGAAATGACGGATCGGCCCCTAAAGAATGTATCTTTCGTTTAATCGTTAAACGATTTATAAATAATCACCATTATTCATAAATGTTGCTATAGTGCTTTACGAGTATGTTTCATTAGTGAGACTCTCTAGGTTTAGATATATCCATCACGAAATCCAATTTCGTGTCCATAATTTACCAACCCGTAAATTATAACGACCACAGATAAACTCGTTGAACCATACAGGTCGAGGTCATTGCATACGTATAATCCATCCGTCACATGTATCCGGATTATTCCAGAGATATAGATGTAAACGTCAAATCTCTATAGGAATAATGTCGTCGACGTATTTATTAGCAATCTCTAAAAAACATTTGGAACTCACTTCCGAAGTATACTATGGCCATAGATTTAACAGATCGCTAATCACATTTGGACTACCTATTCTATATACACAGAACTGATGGATCCTATCTTGACACACACAGGATATCTTGAGGATCGGTCCACACCCAACGAACAGGCGGATGTCTGATCTAAATAGATCGGTGACGTGACTGTCATCTAAGTGTGGAGGATGTCTCATACATCCACAATGGTATCTCAAGTCGAAGGACCATTATGCTACTCAACCCGAGAATATTCTTATTGAAATTGGTGTTGTTGTGGTTTTATAAGGAATTACCGGGTTAGCGCAGCGGAATGCGGAAAATCAGAATTTTTCGATTTCAAAATTTTTCTTGGATCAATTAAATAAACTTATTTATTTAATTACCCAATACTTAAAATCTGAAATTTTAACCCAAGAAATCAAATTTCCTTTAATTACCGAATTACCCCTAAACTTTACAGTTTGATCGTTTTGGTCCTTAAATTGTTAAATACATATTTAATTGATTCCAAATCAATCCCAAAATGATTTATACATGTCTAATACATGAAAATATATATTGTAACAAAAATTCCCAATTTTCTGAAATTGCCGAACAGCCCAAATAATTTCGAGGATTTACAATTTGGTCTTTTTAGTTCAAAACATGTCAAGATCAAATCCAATCAATCCCAAATTTAATATACATTATATATACATCAAATTACATAACATATATGAAAAGCCGTAAATTTGGAAAGGGTTATGAACCCTAATTTTACAAATTGTCCAATTGACCAAATTATAACAATTAATAAAATTCAACACTTTAATTTAATCTTTACCACACCAAACAAGTCTCACCATCATAAAACAACTCATGAACAATTCTAGGTCATTTATGAATGGCTGAGCAACTCTAGAATGGCAACTTCACCGTCAAATGGCTAAAAGAGTATTAATGAACTAATTTCATTCAATCTTTAATAACATACATGCTCATCTTTCAAACAAGTTCACAACCATTTAAATTACACACTTAAAGAGTAGAGAAAATTCTAAGCATCACAAATTGAAGACTATAATATGGAAAAAAAAACTCCTAGTTGGAAATTACTTTCAAAATCCAAGAGTTTGATTGATGAATTTCCTTTATTCTTCTTGTTTTCTCTTAAACATACTTTGTAATTTATTTTGCAACTTGTGTGTGTAATGAAAAATGAAACAAAAAAAATTATATATTAATTGTTGTCATTGCCGTGAATGACAATAATAACCAAATAAATATTTTCAATTTGTTTTAATTTGATTGGAATAAGTTTACTCAATCTAAAAGATAACATTTATCATACATAAAGTAAACTTACAAGTGTTACCAATAAAAATGTCATTTCCAAAACAATAATCATGAAATAAATATTTACAATTTAATTAATTTAATTACTTATATGTAAATAATTATATAATTAAATATAAATATCTTAATATATGTATTATATTTACGTTAAATATTCAAATACATATATATAAATGATATATGTCAAATGTCACAATTTGATATTTAATTAATGTGTATTTAATAAAATCAAGCATTAAATACAAATACACATTAATTCGGAAATGACCATTAGGTCCAGATCGCATGTATTTTTCGTTTAACAGTTAAACAAATTATAAATAATCAGTATTATTCATAAAAGTTGCTCTAGTGCTCTACGAGTATATTTCATTAATGAGACTCTCTAAGTTCAGGCATATCTGTCACGAAATCAAATTTCGTGTCCATAATTCACCCACCCGTAAATTATGACAAACACATATAAACTCTTTGAACCATACAGGTCGAGGTCATTGCATACGTATAATCCCTCCGTCACAGGTATCCGGATTATTCCAGAGATATTGATATAAATGTCAAATCTCTATAGATATAATCACGTCGACGTTTCTATTAACAATCTATTAATAACACTGAGAACTAATTTCTACAGTATACCACGGGCCCATGGATTTAACCGATTGCTAATTTTATATTGAATACCTATGCTCTGTACACAGAACTGACGGATCATTTCTTGATACACACATGATATCCTGATCATCAGTCCACACCCAGCGAACAGGCAGAAGTCTGATCTTAATAGATCGGTGACGTGACTGTCATCTAAGTGTGGAGGATAACTCATATATCCACAGTGGTATCTCAAGTCAAAGAATCACTATGCTCACTCAACCCGAGAAGATTCTTATTGACGTTGGTGTACCATCCATTAAGAATCTTCGGTGAGTCGTTCAGTGTTTATCCGTTATAAACACCTACACGTCTATACGAGTCTCCAAGACTCATGGTTCATTGAGAAACCATCGGAATCCAAGATTCCAATATACGACATGTACCAATCTCAACAGGTTTACTTTACTGACCAAGTAGTGTAAACATTGACCAAAAACTATCTAAGAATGACAATGTCATGATACAACTCAATGTCAGTTGCGACGTTTTTACAATAGTATCATAACTCATCATTCTAAGGTTTGTTACGTCTTTACCATATAAAAGAGGATGTTATATAAAAGAAACTGTTTATTTTATTCATAATAAAATGTTACATTATTATTTACAGGGAAATACATAATAAAATTGGCGCTCAGAGCACCAACCCTAACAAGTGTACCATCTATTAAGAATCTTCGATGGTCGTTCAATGTTTATTCAATATAAACACATACACGTCTATACAAGTCTCCAAGACTCATGGTTCATTGGGATAAACCATCAGACCAAGTTGACCGGCGTAAACACACACATATAACGCAAGCACACGTATCTTTCAAGTAGTATAAAAATATCGATCCCACGAGGACTTAATTCCTACTGTTGTTATTAATTATTGATACTATTTATTTACAGGTATCTAATTATAGGGATAAAATAATGATTGTTTTTGTTGGTTGAATATGGATTTGATAAATAAAATACTTAAAGATACAAAAGAAAATACTAAGGAAAATAACAAAAGATTCAAAGATCTAGGGTTGTGACTCCACACAATATTATTATAAAGATGAATTTATTTTCTTATATATGTGTAATAAATCAGTTTGCTAACCTGGAACATGAAAATATGCAAAAGCCTATGTCGATGGTCAGATGCAAATACCCAGTATAACCCAATTGAACCATATGTCTACGTCAACCAAATTACCTGGATTCATTAAGATTAAGTTCCAATTATGGCTACCCCCGCCCGACAGGTATATGTCTATCATGTAAGGAAATCTATTAAAGGGTTATTTATCCTCAAGGAAGATCGTGGTCTATTGAATCTAAGGCTGAAACCTAAAATCTCTTTGTCAAGTTCATTTTAAGTTTACCACATCAATCTTATTGGTGATCAGACAACAAGAAGCATTAAGCTTAAGACTCAATAAACAAACTAAAGAATTACCAATAAAAAGAAAATCAATTATTAAGTGTGAATATTGTGTTTCATCACTTCCCTAGAATAAAATAAAATGCTGGGGATAGGTGATCCACTTTTAAAAATCTCAAATTATTATAATATGGAAATTGCCAGTATTATCCAATTAAGTTGAACCAGCCATAAGGCGGTGTTATTATTTATCAATAAACCAGCCATATAGGCGGTAATTATCTGTCACCTAAAGATCACCATATAGGCGGTGTCACATTATGTTACGTAATTAAAACCAGCCATTAAGGCAGAATCAACTTTTAATTCATATTATTAAATCACAATTTCCATATTATATTGAAGTGAGATTAATCTACCTTTACTATTTCTAAGTTAGAAATCTCCCTTATTATAATATATAAATCTGCGTGATAATTACCAACCAGCCATATAGGCGGTATCCTGATTAAGTCAAATTAATAATTAATTACCAACCGACCAACCAGACGGTATCCAATTTAGTCAAATTAAAACCAATTTATAATAATTACCAACCGGCCAATATAGTGGTATCCTTAATTAGTCAGATTTTAACTAGTTTATATATTATAATTAAGGGAGATTAATCTAAATTATAAAAGTAAAAAGCTTCACCTTTACCCCAACAGTAAATTAACTACTGAACATAAAAGAACAAAAATAAAATAAAATAAAATTTATTACAGAAAGTAAAAGTGCATAATTAAAATTACTAAAAGTGAAAATGCTTAATTTAAATTACAAAAACTTAACACACAAGATGCAATCCTTAAAGTCCTTACAAAACTCAAGGAAGGCATGATTTGAATTCTGAAATCGAGCTGAATTTATAGGCGTCAGTAGGGTGTCTGCGTCGCGACGGGCAGCTCGCGTCGCGACGCGAGTGATTGACGACGTGGCATGCAGAGAGCTCGACACGTGGGATTCTGGATAAGGTGATAAGGTGACACATGGCAAGACGGCTGGGAGCTAAATAATTGAGCTGGCGTGGCGATGACGTGGCGCTGACGTGGCAACACGTGACTGTCGGCACCATAGAATGATGACATGTGGCACGCTGTGATTGGCTGATGATGACGTGGTGGTGACATGGCACGTTGACTCGGTCAACTGGTGATGTGGACGATGACATGGCTGACAAGTGGCAGCATGTGGCGATGTCGATTATCGGCACCGTAGGATGATGACACGTAGCACAGCGCATGTTAGCAGACCGGCTGTGATGGTGACATGTGGCACGACGCACGTTAGTAAAGTCAAACTTATCAGATTATGACATGTGGACCCGGCGCACATTAGCATTGACCGGCGCACGTTAGGCGTCGCGACTCCAAAGGCTTGTGCGTCGCGACGCGCTAAAATTACCAAAATACCCTTTTTGTCATTTTTCACTGTTTTGGCTCCAAATCGCCTCCAGAATGTCCTGAAACTTATTTATCTACAAAATAACACAAAACACATCAAAATATTCATAAAACTTAAGAAACTATACAAAATATTAGGTCAAATGAGTGGGAAATAGTGATGCATTTACCATTTATCACACCCCCAAACCTAACATTTTGCTAGTCCTCGAGCAAAACACAGAATAAAATAACATAAACATATTTAAAATAAAATTTAACTAAGCCACTTTCGTAGGGATCACGGTTGCATTTAGCGTATGCAACAAGCCTTTAAACCCCTAGGTGTCCCTAGTGGAGGAGTAGTCTCGTGAGGGTTTACAACAATGATACCCACAAACATTTTACAAAAGTAAAAAGATAGTGAAACTAATGCACACAAAAATAAAAAGACAAGAGAAAAGAGAATAAATAAGTTAGTGACTAATCATGTGAAACTTCTACTCCAAGTTACTAGTTGTTTTCTTTCTTTCTAAATTACTGAATAAGTAAATTCTCCGATTATATTTACCATTATTCATATACACAACCAACAAAATATTAAACAACTCATTTTTGCCCATAACAGTCACAGTGCAGTTGAGAAGAGAGTAATATTTTTGTCCTAAAGTTTATCAGAATTCACACCTTTTTGTAGCAATTAAATAATTTTTCTGATTTTTCTGATTTTTTCTTTGATTTTTGATTTTTTTTTTATTTATATATAATACCTTCCGTCTATGTAGCGAGCTTTGGGTCGGTGGCTCCCAAGCCAGTTGGCTTTAGGGCACCAGGTGTTAAGATACCCCTACGGACTTAATACTCAGACTTTAGATATATATATTTTTGCAACATCCTTGATCCATGTAGCGAGCTTTGGGCCAGTGACTCCCAAACCAGTTGGCTTTAGGGCACTAGGTGTTAAAACACCCTTACAGACTTAATAACTCGGATCTCGGATTTTTTTTTTTACTCCATCACTTTTTGAGATGCTTCCTCCAATTAAACTAGAGCACTGAATATTACAAACTTTTCAATTTTAGCTCATGTCCGTATGTTACCATGCATATTGTTAATACCTGCCAACTGAGCATATGAAAATCCATTTTAATCAGTTTTATGGAGAATTTACAAATTAAATAATTTAAAAGGAAATAAACAAAAATTAACTTGTTCTGAAATAGGTTTAGATACGTATCAGGAGTGGGAACTCCTTACACAACTATCTCTCACCAATTTCACATTTTTAGTCAAAGTAAAAACATAAAAACGCAAAATATTTTTGTAATTTTTTAAAAAAATTCAATTTTTTTGTATTTTTTGAAAAATTTTGGACTAAAAATAAAAACAACGCACAACTAAAAATAAGATACTGATCAACTAATTCCCTCCCCCAAAATGCCTTTTTTGTCCTTTTTCACTGTTTTGGCTCCAAATCACCTCCAGAATGTCCTGAAACTTTATTTATCTACAAAATAACACAAAACACATCAAAATATTCACAAAACTCAAGAAACTATACAAAATATTAGGTCAAATGAGTGGGAAATAGTGATGCATTTACCACTCATCACAAGTCTCGATATACGACATGTACTGGTCTCAGCGGATTTAACTAACTGACCCATGTTAGTAAATCTTGATCATGAACTTTATTTAATAATATACTTCGAGTAGTGTCACTCCCCAATATCAATTACAAACTACTTTGTAACTGAGCACTACATTATATATTATCGGGTCTTTGCTAATATATACATATCACTAAATCAGATTTAGTTTTAATCTAATAGTAATTAGATCGAATACATATATAAAAACAAGAGGTGCAACCATTAATAAGTAATATAATGGAAAATTTAATTGTTCGTATTCATGAATCGGACATAAATACGATCCGAATTAGCGCTCTGAGCACCAACCCCAACATGTATGGTCCATGTTGTGTTCGGGTGCCCCGACAAAACGTGTAGTGTCGTGTCGTGTCGTACTTCGTGTTAGACATCCCTTACGTAAACTGATAAATATTATCCTCCTCCTCACGAACCACATCAACATCAAACATCCAATTGCTACCCAATATAATATGATGCATATCCATTATCAATATCTGTTGGAAAAAAATCAGAACCAATAATTGAAAAAGCTTTGAATGTGTATTCACTGTCCTTCAAAGAATTATGCCCCCATTATTTTTGCTACTGGATTAATGGCAATTCTTTCAGGATATATAAACCACACAACATTTCTAGATTCAAATTCTAGAAATTCTCCCAAGAACATGATTTTTAAAAAGAGAGATTGAGAAGAATAAGTTATTTATTTAGAAGAGAAATACACATATTTATAAAGTCTCAAGCCTAAAGTCACAACAATTAAATTGATTTATGTAAAGTGCCAAAATTCTGCCCAAGTGTCAATCTTTGATTTTAAAAATTATATGAGTTTCCCTCCAATAATTTCCCTTCAAATCTTTCAACACCAATTTAAATTTTTAGGTGTGAGAAAACTTATAAACATAATATGCTCTTTATGCTATTCCTATGTGGGATAGAGAGTCTCACAATTTATCACTAAATATTACTAACAATATCATCACACCACACATCATTTTTATAGATACTCCCAATAGAGAAAGGAACATGAAAAATTTCAAGAACTCACATTTCTATCCTTTTGAATTTATACGGTGAATGATGTCCACTGCTTTTGACATAAATTTTTCACTATAACCACTGTCAATTATTACTTTACACACCATTTTTATTGCAATAATAAGTTTCATCTATGAGCGAGAGTGCTTAGAAGGATTTGAGTGAGAAATTTTACATTTTTCTTTGTGAACTGTCTCATGAGGTTCCTCCAGAAAAACAAATAAAAGTTTAATTTTCTGCATGTGGTTTCTTTTATTTAACCCTGTGATAATGTCGTGGGATGCGATAATCAATAGATAAGTGATATTGTCACAATGCTTGCCCGATGAATATGCAAGAACAGTAAATTAAGCAAATCACTTTGTTAGCTTTTATTGGATCTAGATTCAGTATTAAATAATAATATAATTGTTGACAAAAGAAAATCGCCCTAGGACGAACTAGTCGATGAGGGACGAAAAGCAATTAGGGCGAACATGTACCACACCACATGACGATTTGTAATTAGGACGACAAAGGAAAAGCAGTCAAGACGACTATCACGCGTTGCAGTTGGTCCCACGATCTAGTAGTTAGGCAGTAACTACCCACGACCTAGTAGTTCACCACACACAGTGTGGCAGTTGACGGTAACTCCCCATGGTCTGGCAGTTAGCACGGTTAACTCAGCGGTTGGGTGCGTGATCCAGCAGTTACAAGCATGAGACGTGTGATGTCATGGACCAAGAAAAGCGAAACAGTTCAAACAGATAACAGAGACTCGCTATAAAAAGCTCAAACAAAAGAAGAAGAGAAAAAAGACAAAAGAAATGAAGACTCATTATGAGCATTTTATTTTTATTTTCATAGATTTGTAATCCATAGACTGTAACTTATGTGCTTGTGCCCCTTGGAGGCTTATTCACCTAATCAAACACCAATTGTTGGGACTCTGTCTCAGGAGGTTTGAACCTTACACGCTCTTTGACAAAGAATTATGCAAACAATTTTTGGCAACCACGGTGGGATAATTGGTATAGAAAGTGGAAATACCTCTTAAAAGAAACACTCAAACTGGCTCGAGTACGGAGGAAGGGGGACTGGAGCAAACCAACCAGCCCCACGTTCCAACCGTAGTAGGCCATTTCGAGGGTCTGGCAGACTCTAGCCTATATGACACTATGTGAGAGTTTGGCCCTAACGCGGTTTGCACCTTGTTCGGCGAGTTCACCCAGGATGTTGTCAAACAGGTTTGGCTCCAAAACGCTCACATCATAGATAAGTTTACTTCGGTTAGTAACTCGTATTACGAAGAATTAGTTGATGGCCAAATGTGTAAATTGG
>SKCR01005733.1:0-24758 GCA_019454045.1 Zanthoxylum bungeanum | reverse complement strand
AATTATTAAACCTTATTAATTTAGGATTTTCCGCAAAAGATGTCATACACTTTATTTTAATCAAATTAAATAAAATTCATGCATGTATAAAGTAAAAATTAGATTAAATATCAAATTTAAAGGGGTAATCATATCATAGGTTCGGAATCAGACTCGCTCTGATACCATTTTGTTGGGGATTTTTAACGGTATAATCGGGTAACGCAACAGAACGCAAAAAATCAAAATTTTCTGGTTTCTTTTATTTTTCTTGGGTAATTATAATAAACTAATTTATTCTAATTACTTAATACTCGACAAATCAATTTTTTACCCAAAAATTCATATTTTCTCAAAATTGTCGTGGGATCCCAAAGTTTTGTATTTTGAATATTTTAGTCCTAAATTATCCCATACAAATTTAGGTGATTTCCAATCACTACCAAAATAATTTATACATTTCATATACATCAAAATACAACTCATAGAAAAATTCCCAAAGTTTCTCAAATTGCCGAGGGTACCCAACAGTTTCAATTTTGTTCATTTTGGTCCAAAATTGTTAAAAACAAGTTTAGATGATTTCCAATCAACACCAAAATGATTTGTATTTCTTATATACATCATAATACAATACATATATGAAAAGCCCCAATTTTGGTAGAGGTAAGAACCCTAATTTTTCAATTAACCAAAGTTAATACAATCCAACACTTTAATCTAATTTCTATAACACCAAACAAGTCTCACCACTTTGAAACAACTCAAGAAGAATTCTATGTCATCAATGAGTGGCCTAACAACTCTAGAATGGTAACAAGATCATCTAATGATCAAAAGAGAGCTTATACACCATTTACAAGCTTACTTTGTTAACATACATGCATACATCTTTTATTCATGCTTCCAACCTTCATATTACAAAACCAAGAGAGTAGAAAAACATCCAAGTATCACATATTGTAGTTAAGAACCATAGAAATATTTTTCTAGTTGAAGAAAAGTTGAAAAAACTTACATAACTTGAAGTTTTTTTCAATTTCTTTCTTAACCCTTCACTTTTTCTCTCAACTTTTATTTTTGTAATATTTGGAGGCTTAACCAAGTGAAGCAAATGAAAAAACAAAAACCTTTTATATTGCTAGGGTTGGCCGAATTTGGCTAGTAAAGGAAATTAGATATTTTGTAATTTTAATCTTTATTATACAAGAAAAATACAATTTGATAACCTTTACCTTAAATGTAAAAAAGTCAACATTTTACACTTAATCATTTCCTAAAAAAAAAAAAAAAAAAAAAACACCTTAGATATATTATATTTAAATTACTTTAATTATTTAACAATTAAATAATTACTTAAATACAAATATCTAAATATATGTATTATATTTACTTTAAAAAATTCAAATACATATATTAATTATATTTGTCAAATATCATAATTTGATAATTAATTAATATGTATTTAATAAAATCATATTTTAAATACAAATACACATTAAATTTACTTTAAAAAATTCAAATACATATATTAATTATATTTGTCAAATATCATAATTTGATAATTAATTAATATGTATTTAATAAAATCATATTTTAAATACAAATACACATTAATTACGAAATGACCGAAAAACCCATATGCATATATCTTTTTCGTTTAACCGTTAAACGATTTACAAATAAATATTATTCATAAAAGTTTCCCTAGTGCTCTACGAGTATATTTTATCAGTGAGACTCTCTAGGTTTAGGCATATACGTCACGAAATCCAATTTCGTGTCCATAATCCACCTACCCGTAAATTATGACGACCACAGATAAACTCAGTGAACCATACAGGTCGAGGTCAATGCATACGTATAATCCCTCTGTCATAGGTATCCAGATTATTCTAGATATATAGATATGAATGTCAAATCTCTATAGATATAATCTCACCGACGTTTCTATTAGCAATATCTTAATAACACTTAAAACTCACTTCTACAGTGTACCACAGGCCAATGGATTTAGGAGATTGCTAATCCCATATTGAATACCTATGTTCTATATACAGAGCTGACAGATTCTATCTTGACACACACATGATATCCTGAGGATCAATCCACACCTAAAAACAGGCGAATGTCTGACCTAAATAGGTCGGTGACGTGACTGCTGATGAGTGGTAATTATATCACTATTTCCCACTCATTTAATCTAATATTTTGTATAGTTTCTTGAGTTGTGTGAATATTTTGATGTGTTTTGTGTTATTTTGTAGATAAATAAAGTTTCAGGACACTCAGGAGGTGATTTGGGCCAAAACAGTGAAAATTGGACGAAAAGGGCATTTTGGTAATTTTCCGCGCCGCGTCGCCTAACGTGCGCCGAACAGTGCTAACGTGCGCCGGGTCCACGTGTCAGAATCTGTGAAAATTTTGACTTTGCTAACATGCGACGTGCCACATGTCACCATCACAGCCGATCTGCTAACATGCGTCGTGCCAAGTGTCATCATCATACGGTGCCGACAGTCGCCATCGCCACGTGTCGCCACATGTCACTCCACGTCATTGCCACATCATCATCCACATCCTTGGTTGACCGAGTCAAACTTCCACGTTGCTGCCACGTCATTATCAACCAATCACAGCGTGCCACGTGTCGTGATTCTATGGTGCCGACAGTCAAATTGCCACGTGTCACCACGTCAGTATCAATTATTGGCTCTCTTATCGCTATCTGACACGTAACGGATAAGAATATGAGCCGACCAATCAGAAGCCGCCACGTGTCACAATAATTGACTCCCAACCACCTTGCCACGTGTCACTTTATCACCTTATCCAGAATCTGCAGCCAACGAACCAGAGCGTGCCACGTCGATAGAAGCTGGCGTAGCGACGCCAAAGGCCTTGGCGTCGCGACGCTGGAACCCCACCGAGGCCTATAAATTGAGCTCGAGATTTCAGTTTCAGTTGTACCATTCTTTCTCACTTCTTTGATGTAAAGAGGGAGTTTCTCTCTCTAGTTTCTTTTAGTTTTTAGTTTTGTAAATAATTTTAATTACGTTTTGTAATAATAGTAATTTACTTCTTACTTTTTACAATTTTTACTATTCACCATGATGAGGTAACTTCCCCAGCTATGGTGAAATGTAATTCTTTTACTGTTACTATTTAGATTAATCTCCCTTAAAAATAATATATTCATTATTTAAAATATTGACTTAAAAAGGATACCGCCATATTGGTCGGTTGGTAAATCATTTTAATCTGGTTTAAACCTGACTAATCAAGGATACCGCTAGATTGGTCGGTTGGTAATTAAATTTTCTTACCGCCTATATGGCAAGTTTATTTTGGTTCCGCCTTTATGGCTGGTTGGACTTATTTGACTTAATCACGTTACCGCCTATATGGCTGGTTGGTAAAATAATCACAAGTTAATATATTATATTAAAGGAGATATCTAAATAGTAAATAGTAAAAGTTGATCATTTTACCTTAGCATTTTATTTTATTTTACTTTTCAGCTTTTACTTTATGTTTTTACTTTTCAGCACTTTTATTTTATGTCTTTTACTTTTAAGTCTTTACTAGCCATAGTTATGTGTTAGGTATTTGGGGTTGTGATGAATTCTAATATCACCGGTTATAAGGGGTTATTTTATAGTTTGGGTAATTTAAAGGTTTATTTATTAAGTCTTAAGCTTAATGCTTCTTTTTGCCTGATCACCAATAAGATTGATGTGGTAAATCTAAAATGAACCAGACATGGGGATTTTAGGTTTCAGCCTTAGACTTAATAGCCCACGATCTTACTTGAGGATATATAACCATTTAATAGATTTCCTTACATGATAGACATTATACCTGCCGGGCGGGGGTAGCCATAATTGGAACTCAAACTTAATGAATCCAGATAATTTGGTTGACATATGGTTCAATTGGGTTAAACTGGGTATTTGCGTCTGACCCTCGACAGAGGCTTTTGCATAATTTCGTATTCCAGGTTAGTAAACCGATTTATTACACAAACATAAAATAATCACTTCATCTTTTAAAAGATATTAGAAAGATTCACAACCTTAGATCTCTGAGTCTTTTGTTATTTTCCATAGTATTTTCTTTTGTTTATTTTAATTAAGGAAAACCACATTCAACCAATCAAACAATCATTCTATTCTCCATTCAATTAGATATTTGTAAATAAATAGATTCAATAATTAATAACACAGTAGGAATTAAGTCCTCGTGGGATCGATATTTTTATACTACTTGAACGATATGTGTGCTTGCGCTATATGTGTGTGTTTACAGTGGTATCTCAAAGTGTGGAGGATATCTCATATTTTACAGTGATATCTCAAGTCAAAAAATTAATATGCTACTCAACTCAAGAAGATTCTTATTGACGTTGGTGTACCATCCATTGAGAATCTTCGGTGAGTCATTCAATATTTATCCGATATAACACATACATGTCTATACGAGTCTCCGAGACTCATGGTTCATTGAAAATCTACCATTGAAATCCAAGATTCCAATATACGACATGTACCGGTCTCAACGGGTTTACTTACTGACCAAGTAATGTAAACCTTGACCAGGAACAGTTAAAGAAATGATATTATTATGATACAACTCAATGTCAGTTGCGACGCTTTTGCAACTGTATCATAACTAATCATTCTAAGGTTAATTGCGTCTTTACCATATATAAAGAGATATTATATTATAGAAACTGCTTATTTTATTCATAATAAAAGGTTTACATACGTATTTACGGGGAAATACAAAAGAAATTGGCGCTCTGAGCACCAGTCCCAACAGATGCATCCTTGGCTATTTCACACATATATATTCTTCTAAACTCATTAGAGCAAACGGCCCTATAAATGACATTAATTGCCTTATTGTTCCTATTGCTAGCATCAAACTCTTCATTCGTCCAGGTCAGTTTATCTTTAGGGGAAGAGACCCCATCAAGTACAACCACATGAGGTTTCCATCCGTACTCTACTAACATCAAAATCCTCTCATCTAAGGACTTAAGGAACGCCCTCATGTGAACCTTACAATACAAGTACTCAGTTTCATCAAATAATAAGAGATAATTTAAGGGTTGACTTCTTTCCATAGCTAAACGGATCAAGGATCGAGGTCAGGGTCTGATACCAATTGAAATTCGTATTTCGTATAAGGTTATGATCCTATGCGGAATTAAACACAAGACGAGTCATAATTATTGTATTTATGGATTATCAGTAAGCACCTTTAAGTCTATGCAATTATGAAATAAACCAAATAAACAGAAGCATAAACAAAATCAACACATGTAATTTTGTTAATGAAGTGGAAAACTCGTGCGAGCAAAAAACCACTCCGGGTATCTAGATTACCAGTCAAAATCCACCATAATGAGAAAACTTATAGTGATAGTATAAGACTTATGAAAGAAACTCCGCTGACTTTAATACTCTAAACTGTAATAATCCGAAGAACTCCTCGAGCCTGCACCAATTGGCCTTCTTCAAAACCTCTGAAGTCTCCAAGCGGATCAACCCTGGAGCACGCAAATGCCAGAACTCTGACTACCAATCTTCCTCCTTGAGAAATTTGAAGGCTTAGGAAATTGAGTTAGAGTTGTGTATCTGTGTTGATGGTCAATCAAGAAACAATATCACCAATGCGAATAAGAGAAATCAATCAATAAAGTCTTCAAGGTGAACATCAAGAAGGTCGAAAACTTAACAAGGTTAAGGCTCAAAATAATGTGTTTTCAACACTTGTGAAAGTGACTCAATATTTGTTTACATAGGTAGGGCAAATGTAAGGGTTTCATAGTGCAAATTTGGCTTAAAAACGTGTCCAAAATAACATACTTACGCATAGGCGTTCGAACGCCACACGAACGCGTAACAAACGCGTGCTGTTCCACAAACTCGTTCGAATATTATATCGAACGCACCACGAACGCAAACTCACTGGAAGGTTTCGTTCAAACGGAAAGATGAACGCACTACACACGGAAATCTTCTGCCAAGTTTCGTTCGAATCCAAACACGAACGTGACATGAACACAACTTGTTCGAACGTAAACATGAATACAGCACTAACGCATATCTGATTCATTCACGCATAATCTGCTAAATACCAGTCCAATTGCTCTAAGATCTTCAAGACTCGTTACAACTCAATTAAATTTGTTTTGTTACGAATATTGCCAACAAATATGAAACTAACAATGGATATTACATATAATTTAACTCTTAAATTATTATTTTTTTAACTTTTACTTCCAAAAGTCCAAATTTTGAGTTTTTGCTTGCAAAATAGATTTTTTAATCCTCAAGAATTCTATTTAAAATGCAACCAAACACTATCAAAAATTTTGAAAAGAGCTTTTGACAAAAAAAAAAAAAATAAAATAAAAACTCTTTTACTAAAAGTAATATCAAACAGACAATATAAAGAAGAAAAATTATTCTATACAAAAGTGTACCACGTCACTGGTATAAAAGTGGTACTAAAATCTTACTCCTCATGGAGATGCTTAATTCTTATTTTTAGCATTTATTGGACAAATTATAGGGTTTTTTATGCTTCCATTTCATTTTATTACAGTTTGGCTATGCTTTAGTTTGCTGGGTATCATCATGGAAAAAGGGTCAGTGGCAAGTCTGCAAAAATATGTAACTTTCATGTATGCTTCTTGTAAAAACAGTCATTGAAAAATAATAGTGATTGATTTGTATACCAAGAGACGACATAATCCCCACTGGTAAGAGGCCTTTTAGGAGGATTTGAGTCCATACAAAAAACAAAATATCCCCACTGGTAAGAAGCATTGTAGGTGGATTTGAGTCCATACAAAAAAAAAAAAAAATCTTGAGCGGCTAGAGTTTCGGAGTTGGGCCGCACTAGGCAACTAAAAATGAATGGAGAAAAATAGATTAAGACTTACAAATTTGATCAAATTCCAAGCCGCAGATCTCTGAGCTATCTGTCTGAATCATAAACAGAAACTATACAGGAGAGCTTAAAAAGAATTGGTTGAATGGAAATGTTAAGAAGAGAGTAACATGGTGTTGACTCACTTTGGAATATGATATATGTACAAAACTTAAGGTGCAATAAGTTGAATAACTTCACGTGAAATCAGCAGCGTCTGAATCATATTCTTCTGTCTTTATAAATTGGCCTTTTACCCTCTTTCGAGTATCTGCTCTAGCTTTTCGAGATGGGTATCGAATTTGGTTCTCCTGCCTGGATAATAGAACACAAATGTGCTGTAAGAGAGCATATAAAAACAATGACAAGTTTATAAGTATATATTTCTCGTAAGCATTCAGAAAGTTATAGCTTTTACATTCCGAAACAAACACAAATATAAACACTGTAATGCTGCAAATTCTTCTATGAAAAGCAGAAATCATGAGATGACAGAAGTTCTTCCGCAATATTTGCAATGTCTTTAACACATTATCAAATCAAAGAACCATTTGCCTCCTTCACATGGTCTTTAGAGAGTTCTGCTAATAAGATTGATTACATCGTCCGTGCATAGATAGGCACAGCACAGTCCAATTCAAGTGCTTTCTCTGATTAGTATTTAAATATCTTAGATCCTAGAAAATATTGCAAAGCAACGAACTAGGGGTTTTCATGTTTTGTTTTAGTTGTAAAGTTATAGTAATCTATGAACACTTTTGTTGCAAATATGTATAAAAAATTTGTACACTTTTCTTTTCTAGTTAGCGAAAGATTATTAGGTAACTACTGTTTAAAAATAACTCAACATAAGGACCAGATACATGCCAGATTTGAATGGAAAATTTTGCCTCTGAAATCCTTGATTCTCACTCCGAAACAGAAAAGAGAAAAAGACTTACCGTCTTGCTTTCTTTTTTTCTTTGTACCTCATGGCATTGAATGAGTACACTCCAGGTCATGCGAGTGACATGAAGCTTGTCCTCCTGTATTAGGTGACATTCTGCTCTCAAAACTATCCGTACCCCTGCTTTCAGAACTGAACCTTGAAGTAATTATGGACATAGCTGAATAAGATGGTCGAATTGCAGAAGGAAAGTCCATGTTTCCCGGAAAGATGTCAATTTGTTGAATATCGTTATCCATGTGAGTAAGACTAGTAATGTATGCAGATGAAGCATCCTGCCATGACCATAAAATTTATTAAATATGTTGCATTCGTTGGCAAAGATGCACATCTTTTTTAAATAAATATTTTGAACAAAATTATGATAAACCATGCACATATTTCACAACTAAAAATATCAATAGTATGCAGCAGCAATATTTTATCTTTCTCCCCTTAAAAAGGTAAGGGAATGGGCAAAGCCCAAATTTAATTTTTGTATCCCCCCAAAATTCGAACCCAAGTGGCAAGCTAACTAAAGCTTACTTGAAAACCAACAAGCCACACTCCATGGGGGCAGCAGTAATATTTGATCTAACAGCAGAATACATCCAGAAAAGTCAAGATAGATATGGAAATTTCAAAATTTAATTTGTAAATTTTAAAAAATATTTCAGATCTATTTGTGTGCAAAGACATTTGTGTTAGTCTTTTTCTCAACTATGAAGTTTTCATGCAAAATTTTCAGAGTTTCCTCTTTCTTTTTGGGAGGATATATGTTGAATCACTACATTCATAACTATAGCCATCTGAAAGAAAGTACAAAAAGGGGCATGATCCAAAACCTGTATTGTTACAGCGTTGACATGATCTGGGTTTTCAAGGGACAGATCCTTCCCCAAGGAGCACAACATATATTTATCATCAAGCTGTTCTCTGACTGGATTACCTCCAAATAGTTCTTGATCACCTCCAAATAGTTCTTCGAAGTTTCGAAATGTTAAATCCACATCAGGTATGTCAAAATCATCATTACAAACATTATCTTTGCAAACCCCAAGATCTTGCATATTTTGAGTCCACAACTACAAAAAAAATCAACAGAGAGTGAAAAATTCACTTGAAAGTTTGAGACATAGTGAAAGGAGAAGAGAGATTAATCAGCTTCAAGACATGCAGTTGTAGTATGTCCTTACTTAAAATTCAATTGAAAACAGACTATTATGCACATATTTCATGTGGAGTTGCATAAAGAGAATCTGACATGTGCAAAGGGTCCATAGAGGGATGGAAACAGCTGATCCAGATTTAAGCTAACTCTGATGGGGGACTCAAACCTGATCCCTAGTGTTGGTGATTGAAAGCATTGACAATGGCGTTAAGGGTTTTGTGACTTTTTTATTCAAGATAAACAATATGTTCAAGATACAAAACTGAATCATCAAAATTTGTTGACAATTTTTTTTTTAAAAAAAAAAGGAAGCAGAGTGAATTGAAAACGATATAGGCGAGTAGAACTGATATACAGACCATTGGTGACTGGAATAAAGAACCTCTTACTTTCAGTCAAATGCATCTAGTGAAACCATGGTGTGATATAAAAACTCATATCAACTTCATTTGGAATTTAATGTTGAAAAATTAGATAGTGATATTATGATAAATCAATGAGATTCTACATTGCCTCTTCTGTAGCTTATTCCACATGTAACTTGAATTTTAGAGAAACTCCACCTCCTAGACACTCCTATGCAGCAATAGATTTATGGATTGAAGAAACATTGACATATTGTTAATGATTCGATTTAGTGATGATTGGACCAAACCTCATTGCTTTGAACCGGGCTCTTGCATTGCCAAAATGATTCTCCCTGGAAAGACATCCCAACAATTGAAGGTGAAGATATATGCTCAAGTTGGGTAAATGGCAATAGAAAAGAGTCAACTTTTATCTCTTGAAGGAGATCAGTGGCAGGATCCTGGGAATGTTGTAAATCTTGATCAAGGGTTTCATCAAGCTTCTTTGAAGAGTAATGCACTGAAGATGTTTCAGTGGCAGGATCCTGGGAAAAGCCTCCAATTTGTGGGGAAGACTGTCCTGAAATATTCGAATTTTCCACACTGGTATTCGCAGCACCACAGGAAGAGGAAATAAACCTATCTGGGATACCATTATTTTCTAACTCATTCAATTCAATACCCCACATTAACACAAAATCTTTAGCAGAAGGGCACCCCATGTAACTATTGATAGCTCGTTTCTGATGCTTTGAAGAGATAACATGCTGGTTTCGGTCACATTCATAACACATGAATATTCGGTGATTCAAACACCGGATATAAGCTGGGTTCTGTATACAGGAGTCACAAAGGAGGGTTCTGACATGCCGGTTAGAAAGAGCATTAGCTGAATGGACCTTGGCATCACAGGAAAGGCAGAGAAGCACTGCATCAGCCTTGCAATAAACAACCGGCCTGAATGCTGTACAATATTCACAAATTTTCTCCATTCCCTTGCTTTTCAATCACAAAGAACTCCAAAATTCCAAAACCTCATATGTCGGTTTCACGTTTGAGAGATGTAGAACTTTATACACACCGTCTTTTCGAATAAAAGGGTTTCTTATATCATTTCCCACATTAATCAACAGAAAAGACAGATCTGAAACAAAAAATTGATCAGCATAACCCCCAGGATTTGAAACATCAGCAGCTAAAGAAGTGAAGCTAACAAAAAAAAAATTATCAAAATGAACACCTTAAATATCATGATAAAACATGTAATAATTGAACATATCATGATAAATCCTAAAACAAAAATTATCATCCTTCTAATTGAATTGTCACCCTTATACATAACTTATTTGACTTCATAAACACCTTAAATTCTGAACACCCTGTATTAATACAATAATTTTTTATAAGTTGAATTAAGCTACCCAGTACTTTCAAAATGAACACACAATATCAATTTAATCAAAATTCAGAAAAAAAAAAAATTAAGCTAACAAAAAAAAAATTATTAAAAAAATGATAAAACAAAAAGATATTACAATTTAAACTTAATTATACATGCAATAAGCTAAAAACCTAAGAATCATACAAGATCAAGGGTGACAAATCCAAAGATCATTCACATGCACACCATACAAAACATAATAAAAAGGAGAGAGAGAAAAACAACATAAATACTTGTTTGTTTCCTAGGAAAAAAAAAACCCGTATGCCATAAAAAGAAATAGAATCTGAAAATGGTCGGCTTCTGAAAATTAAATTACTGAGCTTCAATTCTCTGAGCTTTCATCTTTTTCTTCTTGTTTTGTTTGTTTTATTTTATTTATCTGTGCGTTTCCGTTAATGGGCTGACGTGTGAGGTAGGAGAGTGAACTTTTTGATGAGGTGGAAGTGACACGTGGCGGGCGGGAATGTGGGACCCGCCGTTGTTATCCACCTACATGTGATCCTAAACTTTTAACCAATTTAGCCAACGAGGGACTGCCACCTGTTGCCTTGACTCTCAGTTACTTTTAGGGAGTTGGACAGCTATCAAGGACACAATTTGTGACACCTACCTTCCATGACAAATACTTGATATTTAGGAGTTTTTTTTCCCCAAATAATGGTATAAATTAGATTAATCAAATTTTTGGTTTTTTTTTTAGTTTTGGTTGATGGTGGTTTTTCACGAGAAAGTTTGAATATCGAGGAGGGATAGAATGAGATTTATATTTGGCCAAAAGGAGAATGATGAGGGCCCAGAGAGGGACCCGACCCAACCTGAAGAGGAAGTTAGTTCTGGTAGCATTTGATTGTTTTTGGAAGCCGACCCGAGGTGGTCAGTGATTATCGACCCGACCTAGTTGAATAATGGATGACTTAATCGAGAACCATTTTCCTTGACATGCCGACCCGCGGAACGGAGTTGAGATCAAGATGTTTAAAACTGGCATATGACGTATGTCATACTTCGAAGTTTGAGCTTCTAGAAAGCTGATGTGACGGGAGTTATTCAATGAATCTCTTTGGGAGGAGACCTTGACAGACGAAGCAGTGCCGGAGCAGGTGAACCGCAGGCTGGCACGCCAGCAGAAGCATTTTGCGGTGGCAAAAAAGATTACAATGATGAGTTTCTGCTGACAATGATGGTTAAGCCAGGTGTCAGAGTGACTGTTTGATGGTTGGTTGGGGAAAATGAGCATGTGGCGATGATGACAGGGTGACATGAGCTGACGTCATGGGTTGGTGGAACAGTGGATTCAGAAGTCTATATAAAAGGGTTGAAGCCATAGATTCAAAGGTTAGTAATTTTCGCATTTCATTACTTGTAAAAAAAGAAAGAGCTTCCAAACTAGTGATAGAGAGAAAAAGTTGATCGGTACCCGACCACTTGAGATATTTTTAACTGGGTAGTTGAGAACCGAGGTGTTTTACGTTCTTTGTAAGCCTCCAACACTTGTAACTTGGTCGGTTTTGACCACCAACGAGTAATATAAATACTTTTCATTCTCACGTGGACTTAGGTTGGAGCCACTTTCCGCCGAACCACGTAAATCTCTGTGATTTTCTTGTTTGCTTGCCAAGTTTGTTTTGGTTTCCTACTAACCAAACAGATTCACTACTTGAAGAAGATTTGTTCAAGGGGTAGATTTCCCAAATTACCCTTGGAACGAAAAACATTCGTCAATAGTTGGCGCCGTCTGTGGGGAGAGTACAAAAAGCAACAACACACTAAGACGATGGCAGGAGACAAAAACTATAGAGCTCAGGAGTCTTCAACGATGGAGTGGATGGAGAAGATGGTGGAAAACCTGCGTTTGGAGAGGGAGAACATGTGAAAGGAAAGAGAAGTGACACAGACCTTTATGAAAGGCATGATGGAGAAGATTGAGAAGTTGGAAAATGAGACAGGGGAGCAAGCTTAAGCAGGTCCCAATAAGAGGGAAGAGATTGCCAATGGAAAAAAGGTAGCCGGTGTGGAAAGGGATCGATAAAAACTAGGATGAGAAATGTTTGTAAAGTAAGGTAAGTAGTTGTGGCTAACGTCGTACCTGTGGAAGAGCCGTGGGAGGAAGAAGATATTAGTGAAAATTAACTAAGGCAATATCCGGAGCAGGGGCTTAAAACTGCCAGAAGTGGCGGATACCACGCCCGGAGAAGCGAGTATGAGGAATCCCTCGGTCGAGGGCATGAGAACACCGAGAGCCAAATGAGAGTCTGATTTTGCAAAGAGATGAAGAAATGAGAGGACAATTATTGGGATATATGCCATAGAGCTTCATGTAATGTAAACGAAATTATTTTTTTATGAAAAAAAAAATGCATTGTTCATTTATCAAATGTTTGATTTAAATCACATATTATAAATTATGTTGTTTACCCTTGATTACTCATGTGCCTTCAGACTTGGTGTATGAGAGTCATACACAAGAGGATTTAAGTCTGAAGTTAGTAATCTAAAATAATCCATAGAGAGCAAACGAAGCGGGTGCTTTATTTGTGGTTTATCTATAATCGCGGTCCATTCTATAATTGTATGGCGACCTTGATCCGGGATCATCCATGTGGTGACATGAGAATTGAGGCACCTTATATGATGTGATCATATAGTATTGGACCCAAATATAAATGAGTCTTATAATATCCGTTAAATAAAGAAATTCATTTCAATCTACTATATGGTCATATATGGATTGATATGAATCCTGAGTGTATTACGAACTCCTGCACGGCAGACTATGTTCTTTGATTTACAAATGTGAGGTTGGTGTAATAATCCCGACCAATAGCTACGTACTTTGGGGACATGATTTCGTGTGCAGCTATGGACGTTTTACATATATATGGAGTTCATGTTGGACAATTGTGACCCATAGCATCACTATTTGTAAAAGACATTGTGGTTTTTGTACAAATTAACTATGTGACAATGGAAATTGTTATTTTATCATTTTGTAATTATATTATTTAAATATTTATAAATGATAGAAGTCCTTATGATTAGTTCCAGATTAATAAGATATGAGACAATATCAATCCACAAAGATTTAATCATTAAATATCCCTAGTAGTAGTATTATCGAGACTGGACATCGATAATACAGAATAGACTAGTATTGCACTTGTGCGTGTTATGGAAGCATAACATCATAGTTCTCATATATTTAAGTATTGGATACTTATACAAGTGTGATAGGAGGTTGTGTTTACCGATGGTACGAAAACAACTTCGCTCTGGATAGACCCCGCAGAATCCCATTGGTAGTATGATTATGTGTCTATGAGAATGCGCATCAGGGTAGGTGTATTTGGTCTTAACCTGAGACTTGCATCGCTAATACTTGCAACAATCAATGCGCTTTGGTTTTGGTCGTCAGGGACTTTAAAAGGTTCTGTGTACGCCTCTTCTGGGTTTATTGAGAATCGTAGTGTATTGGGTGTGATGTCAAGACGGAAGTATCACTTCAGTCATATGGAGATGATGATCACGCAGAGATACATAACTGGTTCTCTATTATGTTGCAACTATCGGGATAATATGACAAGGTCATGATTATCCGATTATAGAGACTAGTTGCTTGTGATCCGATATATGCTTCGTACGGGGCATACATTATTCCAGCCCCAGGCCTTGCATGTGACATTTGATACTGGATCACAATACGCAATACTACGTATACTATGTCTGACAAAGATTATATATTCCTTAAAGAATATTTCTGGAGAATTGGGTAGGCACGACGCTTTGCTAGAAGTCAACCATGTCTTGTAAATCGGTAAGAACGTGGTACCGGGTACGCACGTATTCGGATAGTCTGACGACCGAATTTACTGCCAACATATCCAGGGATCTCATGGGTCGCTTCCCGAAGATTCACCGATGACGTTTGACTCGAACATAATTAATCTAGGATTAATTAGAAGAGAGAGAAAATTAATCTGGGATCAATTACGGCGATAATTTATCTGGGATAAAATTCGAATAGAAGAGAGAGAACGATTAATTTGGAATTAATCGATAAAATAATATATTTGATATATTAAATGAAATTAGATTTCATAACGGAATTAAAATTGGATTTTAATTCAGGCGAACGAATTAATTTAGAATTAATTCGCGAGTGACTTTAATAGTAATTTTGCTAGGCATAATTATTTAATTAAATTTGATTTAATTAAGTCGCAACGGAAAATTTGTTAATTTAGAATTAACAAACCTGAGCCCGGAATTAACTCGAATTTTGAATCAAGTGGGGCCCACCACAAGTCACATTACTAGTCAAACTACCTACTTTATGGTGATGGAAGTTAGTAGTTGTTGATGGCTTGTTTCTTACACAGCCATTATTTTATTTTGATTTGTGAATGACCTTTACTAACTTAGATTTGGTATATGGCATTATTGATTTTAGAAATCAATTACACAAATTTGAAAAACTCATCTCTCTCTCCCAAGGCAAAACCGTGAGCCTCTCCCTCTCATTGCTTTTCATTTTGCCGAGAACCACAAGACATCGAGGGAAGATTTTTGTTGCAAATTTCTTCCATAGCTAGCACTTAAAGAGTCTACAAAGGTGATAGGGAAACATCCCTTGAGTTTGGAATTCATTCACCAACCTTGGAGATCAACATACAATCAAAGAAATGAGCTTGGAGCACTTCTAAAGGAGACAAACTTTTTTGTTATCAACACATCCACATAACCGAGCATTGTAAGTATTTTCCGCTATCTTACTTTGTTTATTCACACATCTTTTATGATTAATTGATCTTGGAATTGTTCTTAGAGAACCCAACAATGGTATCATGAGCCAATTTAAGCATGGAATGAATTAGGGTTCATAATCTTGAATTTGTGTATTTTTGCTTGGAGCATGATTTTATCAAATTGATTGTTTGAGTATGCTTAGATTATGGTAACTTAGAGTTATGCATGATTAATTTTATGAAAAATTGATTAGATAATTTTTCCCCAAATTTTGGCTTGGCCGAATCTTATGGACCTTTTTGTCATGGTGATTTTTTGATTTTTAGACCATTGGATGTGTTTAAAATGCATGAGTATATTGATTTGTGATTTAATTGGATTGAAATCAAAATCGGATATAAAATGCCCAATATTGTCGTGACTTGTAGAGCATGGAATGAGATTGATTTTGCTTCAATTGTGTTGGACATGTATTGAAAATAATAAAGCATGATTAATTATGTAAATTGGTATTTTGGAAATGTTAATTTAACTAATTAATTATGACTATACACTTTAATTAAATAAATTGTGATATTTGGAATATTGGAATTTAATTAATTAGGCTTAAATTTGGAATTGGGCTAAAATTGTTGTATTTGGGCCTTATGGGCTTGGTTGGGCCAAGGTTGTTTAGGACAATTGGATTGGATCCAAATTGGGCCTAAAACCATACCATTAAGTCCAAATATAATAAATGGGCCTTTAAATAATTAATTGGGTCTAATGGGCCAAAATTAATTTTATGGCAAATGGTGATTCCTTATTGGGCTTTGGTTGCGAAAGTCCATGCCTTAAGAAATTAATTGAAAGCCTATTGGACTTTAATTAATTAACATTGGATGTTAATTGAGCCTTTGAGACCCATTAAGATTAGATTTAGAATCTAAGTCGTAAAGGCACATTAATAAAGTGTAATTATTTAATTTGGAATTAAATAAGAATTAGTATTGAATACAAATTAAATTGGATTTAAAATTGTAGTTCGATATAATTCAAGAATTCGCAATTTGAGTACTTATTCTTAAACGAGTTGAACTCGCGCAAATCAAATCGTTGTTTGAACTGTTGGGTTTCTAGATTAGTCCCAAGGATCAATTCAAGCAAGAAACATATGTGAATACTCAACGAAGAATGGCAGAATCATATTTACATTGAACGGTTATGCGATGCGATGAACAAAAATCATTGTGCTCCTCCTAGAAGCTCTCGGCAGTGGGCTTTTTGTTCTCCTCCAATTTTCGGTCATCACCTCCAAGTGTGCTCCAAGCTCCAAGCTTTACAATGGTGATTTCATGCTCACAAGTCGGTTTCCCTATTGTGGGACACAGAAACTGGACGACGCATGCTGTCCCGGGCTCGCGGCCCGGTCAGGAGTATGGAGTAGCCACAGGGGACTAAACCGGAGAATAATGGAGTCGCCACCGGTGTGAACCGGGAAAATGAGATTTAAGGCCGCACTCACCCCTCGCAAGGGAAGACCTCAAACCGTTGTGTTCGGAATGGTCCCTTACTCATGCCACTTGTAATGAAAGGATTTATGTAATAATTTAATCAGGCTTAAGTAGCACTTATTTCCAAGAGTATCATGCTTCTAAATTCACATGTACAAAATAAAACTTACACATATATTTCACATCTAAGATTGCATGCTTGGAAGTACATCAAAAGAGCGACAAACATACAACTTCATTGGCATATTATATTCAAGAAAACACAAGCACACATACTAACACACAAGCACACATGTGAGCACCTTCTCAAGTGGTACATGGAATTGTATCCCAAGTACAGACCGTACTACCGTCCATTCGGAATCGGCTACGGAATTTATGTCTGGGTTTCCATCCGATATACCACAAGGAATAATACTCAAATGTTATCATGACATAGGTATATGAATTGTAATACATTAAACACATTGTATTTATACATGTGGGGATAGCTACTAGGAAAACTATGTATGAAATCTGATGAAAAGGACTCAGTTCAGTGGGTGCGCATTCGCAGGACTCAGTTCAGTGGGTGCGCGTTCGCGTAGCGTTTGAAAATGCGTTCGAACGGTAAACAGAAGGTTCGCGTTCGTGTAGCGTTCGAGAACGCGTTCGAACGGAACCAACCTGATGCATGATAAGACTAAGAAAGTGTGTGTGCGTTCGCGTAGCGTTCAAGAACGCGTTCAAACGGTAAACAGAAGGTTCGCGTTCGTATAGCGTTCGATAACCCGTTCGAACGGAACCAGACCTGATGCATGATGAGACTAAGAAAGTGCGTGTGCGTTCGCGTAGCGTTCGAGAACGCGTTCGAACGGTAAACAGAAGGTTCTCGTTTGTGTAGCGTTCGAGAATGCGTTCGAACGGAACCAGACCTGATGCATGCAACACAAAGAATAAATACAACAATGTCAAGCTCAGTATGTCCGATTAAACGTATCTTGCATTCAACCGAACACACATCAACCGGCGCGGCAAAGCATCATGGTAAATGGCTTTAACCCCTCCCCATAGGGGATCTTTCATTGCACTTACTAAGCCCACGCGCTCGATTGAATCACGAATACAAAGAATTAAAAAACAATAATATCAGACTTAGTATGCCCGATTGAACGTATCTTGCATTCACCGAACACACATCAACCGGCGCGGCAAAGCATCGTGGTAAAGGGCTTTAACCCCTCCCCATAGGGGATCTTTCATTGCACTTACTAAGCCCATGCGCTCGATTGAATCATGCATACAAAGAATTAAAAGCAATAATATCAAACTTAGTATGCCCGATTGAACATATCTTGCATTCAACCGAACACACATCAACCGGCGCGGCAAATCATCGTGGTAAAGGGCTTTAACCCCTCCCCATAGGGGATCTTTTATTCCACTTACTAAGCCCATGCGCTCGATTGAATCATGCATAAATAAGCAACATGCAGAATTCAAGTGACGAAAAAATAAATAACCAAAGCAACACAAAACAAAAGAGGGTGCCGTTTACTCAAGCGGTATGTGGAGTTATATCCCGAGTACAGATCATACTACCGTCCATTCGGAATCGGCTATGAAATTTATGTCCGGGTTTCCATCCGATATACCGCGAGAGTTGACACATCTATCATTTTATTCCAAAGCCACAACATACAACATCTCATAATTCATGCATATTTATCTACTCAAGGGCCACAACATGCAT
The DNA here is from genome assembly GCA_019454045.1 of Zanthoxylum bungeanum. NCBI lineage: Eukaryota > Viridiplantae > Streptophyta > Magnoliopsida > Sapindales > Rutaceae > Zanthoxylum > Zanthoxylum bungeanum. Next base: position 5,982 of record SKCR01005733.1, on the reverse strand, counting down.
TTCAACATGACAATCATGCAAGCAATACTCAATAGATAATACAAATAAAAAACAAAAAAACGAGTGGGAAAAAATACCCTCAGGTCTAACCTTTTTGCCAACTTTCGGGCTTGCATTTCACGGACGTCGGAAAGGGTACAACTCCTCAACTTCTCCGGTTCACTGGTTTAGCGTCCTAGCTCACTATTTTGCTGTTTTGCTTGCTGTTCGGTCTCCGTTCTGCTGCTGTTCGGTCTCCGTTCTGCTGCTGTTCGGTCTCTGCTTTGCTACTCACTGTTCAGGTCACCTTTTTTGACGTTTCAACTAACTGTTTCGAGTGTTTTTCGTGGTTTTTTTAGTGTAGTTTTGTGTGGTTATTTCAAGGATTATAAGTGCAGTTTATGTTACTGTTTTAAGGGATTTTAGGGACTTTTTGGGAGTGGTTTGGCTGCTGTCCAGGCATGTTTCAAGTGCTGTTTGGGGTGTGTTTGGGCTGCTGTTTGGAGGTATATTTTCAGTGATGGAGGGCTGCTGTATGGGGGAGATTTTCGGTGATGGGTAGAGGTTTAGGGGGGTGCTGTTTTCGGTTATGGAGTGGAGGAGATGAGGGAATTGTTTGTGTTCTTCTTGTTGCTATTGTCGTGAGTGGCTAAGGCGCTTTGTGTTGTGATTTTTATGTGAGTTATCTGTATGAGCTAGGGGAGTGCATGTCTTGGTTAGGGGTTGGTTATATAGAGAAGGGCTAGGGTTTCACCTTGTCTCACAAGGAAGGGATTTTGGCATTAAAGAGATATATGATTTGGTGTTAGACAAGGAAAGCAAGGGATTTGATGGGGGACAAAATTTGTTTAGATTAGGAAGTCAAAATATTTAATTTGTTATGATTGATTTTAATTAGGCATGACATCTTTTTAATTTAGTATGTGATTTTGTTGGGTTAGGAAGTTAATGTATTTGATTTATCTTTATAGACATGATTATGGTTTATTTAATGGGTAAATGGTTTAAAAATTTTATTTAATTCAATGTTTAATTTAATTAAAGTGGGATGGTGTTTATGGGCTTTGGGGGGCTAATGGGGCGGGAGTGCGAGGCTAGCAAGCAAAACCGGAAATACCGACTCCGTTCGAATGCCCATTCGAACGTTACACAACATACGTCCGCAATCTGCATGAAGTTCGAACGAAGTAACGAACACAGCACTAACGAAGACAGTGAACTTGGAAATGAAACGTGATGACATACTTATTCTGAATTTCCCTTCCGACCTCCGTTTCCCGCAATATCTTAGCTAAAAAGGTAGTGCCTCCAACTGAGACTTATCATCGGGTTTCACATGCGAAAATGCAATGCCTACAGTCGCCCCTACTTGATAGGACTTGTGCAGTGTGTGACTTTGAACAATCCTATCAAAGTTATGGAATGCATTTTCACTTACCTGGCTCGGCTGCTGGCTCGAGCCTCGAGCTGAGTTGGTGCTGCAACTGGGACGCATCCCGCATAAATTACAACCGACAATGGGCACCTCGACCCTGGGCACCTCGACCCAATACCGCTGACAATAGGGACCTCGCCCTCGAACTGATGATGTAGTGGGTACCTCGACCCTGGGCACCTCGACCCGGAACTATAACTGACAACGGGGGCACCTCGACCCTGGGCACCTAGACCCAACATACCGCTGAACTGATAGGGAGTGGCGCTCGCCCTCGACTACTGTGTGATGCCTAGTGTACCCGGGCCTAGACCCGGAACTACAACTGACAACGGGGGCACCTCGACCCTGGGCACCTCGACCCAACACCGCTGACTATAAAGGGACCTCGCCCTCGAACTGATGATGTAGTGGGCGCCTCGAACCGGAACTACAACTGACAATGGGGGCCTCGCCCTCAAGCTGATATGGGCCTCGCCCTCGAGCCGACATGATATGGGCCTCCCCCAACTGATATGGGCCTCGCCCCCTTGGGACTCATCCCAAAAACTGAAATTGCGCTGACGCTGCTTGGCTCCATTTCTGCCGCTTTCTCTTTCTTCGAACCTGCGAACACAAAACGAAAACAAACACGAGAGAATGCAATGTTACGTGTATGCATGAATGATTTTCTTATTCCGTTGGGTTAGGTCTTCTGCTAATTCCCGTGGTGACTGCTCGGTCTTCTCTCCCTCAGGCAAGTATTGCTTCAATCTGTCTACGTTGATCGGCTCGGTGAACTCGTTCCCCTCCAAGTCTGATAGCTTCACTGCTCCATTTCCCATTACCTTCTGCACTATGTAAGGTCCTTCCCAGTTTGGTCTGAATTTTCCTCTCCGATCTGTCGTCGACGGCCTCGACTGCTTAAGTACCAATCACCTTTTCTGATCTTGGTGGGATGTACTTTCTTGTTGAATGCTCGGGCTAGTCTCTTCTGATACAACTGCATGTGATACAAAGACTTAGTTCCTTCTCATCCAATAGTGCTAACTGATCAAACCTCTGTGCGACCCACTCATGTTCCGGTAATTCTGCCTCTGCTAATACCCTCATAGACTGTATTTCCACTTCTACTGGTAACACTGCTTCCATTCCATAGACCAAAGAGTAAGTTGTGGCCCCTGTTACTGTCCTTACTGATGTTCTGTACCCCCACAGAGCATATGGTAGTTTCTCGGCCCAATCCTGCAGTTTTCTGTCATCTTGGCTAAAATCGTCTTTATGGTCTTGTTGGCTGCCTCAACTGCCCCATTTGCCTGCGGCCTGTACGGTGTGTGACTTGTGGTGGCCTATCCCGTACCTCTGCAACATTGCCTTCGTCTCTCCTTGAAACTGAACTCCGTTGTCTGTCACTACATGATGCGGCATACCATACCGACAAATGAGGTCCGAGCTATAAACTTTGCCATCTGTTTTGCTGTAAATTGCGGAATGATTCGGCTTCCACCCACTTCGAGAAGTAATCTACTGCCACTACTATGAAGCGATGCCCATTTGATGCATTCGGTTCGAATTTCCCCAATCATATCAATCCCCCATGCTGAGAAAGGCCACGGCTCTGACAACCCGTGAAACTCTGTGTGCGGTAAGTGATTCAAATTACCATGTGTTGCTGATAGTCATGACAGTGCTTTACCATCTTCAGTCGCATCTGTTTCCATGGTTGACCAATAAAAACCTTGTCTCACTATCTTGCGGGACAGCAATTCCCCGTTCATGTGCGGACCACATACCCCGGCGTGTATTTCTTCCATTACATGCTGAGCTTCTTCCTTTCTCAAACACTTCAACTGAATACCGTTTGCTTGCCTCTTGTACAGTTCCCCTTTCAAAATCACATACTGGGAAGCTAACTTCTGAATGGCTATTCTGTCTTTTCTGCCCTGCCCCTTCCGGGAGTTCACCATGTTCCAGATACCTCTGAATGTCATAATACCAAGGTTTACCATCGTCGACCTCAACTTCCAGAATTCTTTCTATCTCATAAACAGGTCTGCTCGCTGTTGTCAGTATCAACGGTCTCATCACTAACTTTTCTGGATTTTCCCAAGTTGCTGCAAGTGTAGCCAATGCATCTGCCATCTGATTCTCTTCTCTCGGTAAGTGCTGAAACTTACACTCGGGGATAACCTGTGCCAACTTTCTGAGGTGAAAAAGGTAAGGTTTCAACCGTCTTCTCTTTCAATTCCCATTCTCCTCGCATCTGCTGGACCACCAACATAGAATCTCCGTAGACTTCCACACTCCCGGCCTTCAAGGCTATCAATGCTGTCAAACCAAAAGCACATGCTTCATACTCGGCCATATTATTAGTCACTCTGAATGTCAACCTCTTGGCCAAAGGCAAAGTCTCTCCCTCGGGGGTCACTATCACGATCCCAATTCCGGCTCCCTTGTAATTCACTGCTCCGTCAAAATACATCTTCCATCTCTGGACTGTTATTGCTTGGATCTCTTCATCTGGAAATTCAAACTTTACTGATCCCCCTCAACAGGTTGCAATGCCAGAAACTCTGCTACTGCTCGCCCTTTGATCACTTTGGAGGTGAGATACTCAATGTCAAACTCTGTCAGCAATACCAACCATCTGCCCAATTTTCCCACTAGTGAAGGCAACCGAATGAAGATACTTCAGAGGATTTTCCTTTGCCACTACCTGGATCTTGTATGACTGGAAGTAATGTTGCAACTTTCTGGAAGCCCATACCACGGCAAGACAGATCTTCTCAACTTCTTGATACCGAGCCTCATACGGGAGCATCTTCTTTTACTCAGATAATAGACTGCATGTTCTACCCCTGTCTCATCAGCCTGACCATCATTGCCCCCAGTGCTTCTGATTCTATAGCCAAATACAATATCAAAGGTCTGCCCGGTCTCGGAGGTTTCAATACATGAGGCTTTACCAAATACTCTCTGATTTTGTCGAAGGCTGTCTGACACTGTTCATTCCATCTCACTGGCTGATCTTTTCTCAACAGTTTGAAGATAGGCTCACATACTAATGTCAACTTGGCAATGAACCGACTGATGTACTGAATCTTTCCCAAGAATGCTCTGACTTCTTTTCTGTCTTCGGTGCAGGCATTTCTGTGATTGCCTTGATCTTTTCGGAGTCTACCTCTATTCCGCCCATTCCCACTGTATGACCAAGCAATTTCCCTGATGTCACCCCAAACACACATTTCTTGGGTTTAGCCGCAGGTTGTATCTGTCAACTCTCTGAAGAAAACTTTCCAGTGCTTCAATATGCCCAACTCTTGTCTCTGATTTACCATCATGTCATCCACATACACCTCAATCTCTTTGTGCATCAAGTCATGGAAAAGTGTAGTGGCCATCCGCTGATAAGTAGCCCCCGCATTCTTAAGCCCAAACGGCATAACCTTGTAACAATAAGTACCCCACTCAGTAACAAATGCAGTCTTATGTTTGTCTTCCTCAGCCATGAGAACCTGATTGTAACCTGAAAATCCATCTGCAAATGAATACATAGCAGATAAAGCCGCACTATCAACCAGAACATCTATATGCGGCAGAGGAAAATCATCTTTCGGACAAGCCTTGTTGAGATCTCTGTAGTCTACACACATTCTGACCTTCCCATCTTTCTTCGGCACCGGTACTATATTAGCCAACCACTCAGGATATTTTACTACTTCTAGGAACCCCATATCTATCTGTTTCTTAACTTCCTCTCTGACTTTCTCAGCCATTCTGGTCTCATCCGTCGGAGTTTCTGTTTTACTGGCCTCATATTGGATAAGTTGTATTGTGTGCTGGGCAATGTTTCTGTCTACCCCCGAGCATGTCCTCATAGGACCAAGCAAACACTTTGGCATATCTGACCAACACTTCTTCTAGTTTCTCCCTCTCTTCGGAGGTTACTTCACTTGCAATCAGAATTTCCTTGGGGTTCTCAAGGTACCCAAGTTAAATGCAATAGTTCTGGCTGAACTGATGTCAAATATGCTTGATTCGTGTAGTGTAAATGGAATGACTCAGGCAAGTAAGCAAAATAAGATGTCTTTATTATTGGATAATGTGGAAGTACATTCAAACAAATCAGGAAGGTAAATGTCTTCATCATCTATAGACACTTCTTCCTCTGCAATCAGATCTTCCTCAGGCTTTTCGTCGTCCTCTCCCAGAGTCAGGCTCTCCAACTTCATCAGTTCTTCCTCCCAATTCTCTTCTTCTTTCCTCCATAATTTCCTCAACTATCAGCTTCTTACCCCACATATCCTGGAAGATCTCAAAACCAGGTACCACAATTCCATTAACTTCCACAGGTTCAGGCTCCCCTTGATATCCTGAAGCTTTCACAAAACATTTCATCAGTTTCAGGCCCTTTTTCTTGACCATTGGCTCTTCTTCATCAGATCTGTACCCCAAACCTTTCCGAGTGGTCTGTCCTCTGAAATCTGGCAATTTGAACCTTTACCCGGCTCAAACTTCATTTCTCCCATAATCCTAGCCACCCTAGGATCCACCCACTCCTCAAAAGTAGCTGATACATGAACCTCGTG
>SKCR01005732.1:0-25710 GCA_019454045.1 Zanthoxylum bungeanum | reverse complement strand
GGTTGTTTCCCTATCACCTCCTTTGATCCCTAATGTATTTCAAAAATGGAGAATGAAAAACAATTTTTCTGCCCTTGAAGAAGCTCACGGCGTGAGCAAGAAGAAGGAGAGGGAGAGTGCCTTTCAATTTTCTTTTTCTCTTTTATTTGTTTCAAAAACCGTGAGAAAGAAAAAGAAAAAAGCAATAATGAGATAACATTTTCCAAAATGAATTTTTGATAAAAAAACCCTTCAAAACCGTGAAAGGTTTTCCCTCCAAAAAATCCATTAAATGGCCTCACCTACTTACATTGAGAATAGAGACAATGTATCATCCCATAAAGGTACTAGATACATCCATCAACTAGTCGTGTCAAGTAATGAGACTTCGCGATGTGATTTGCGGGTCCCACTCGTTTCAAAATACGAATGTGTCCGCAAACACTTTCGGGCTCAGTTTCGCTAATTCCGAATTAACGAATTTCCGTCGCGACGAGAATTAAATAATTACGCCTAGCGGAATTACTATTCAGATCGCTAACGAATTAATTCTAAATTAATTCGTTTGCCCGAATAAAATCCGATTTTAATTCCGCGTCGAAATCTAATTTCGTTTAATAATATATCGAATATATTATTTTATCGATTAATTCCAAATTAATCGTTCTCTCTCTCATAATAGGTATTTTATCCAAGATAAAGTTTCTTCGTAATTAATAATCAAGATTAACAAAGTTCGAATCAAACATCATGGTGAATCATCAGGAAGTGACCCAAGAGATCTCCGGATATGTTGGCAGTAAATACGGTGGTTGGATAATCCAAACACGTACGTACCTCGTACTACATTTTTACCGATTTACAAGACAAGGTTGGCTTCTAGCAAAGCGCCATGCCTACCTAATTCTCCAGAAATATTCTTACTGGAATATTAGATCTTTATCAAGCGTAGTATACCGTAGTATCGCGTACATCGATCCAGTATCGGAGGATCACATGTTAGGCCTGGGGCTGGAAATGTGGTCTGCCCCGTACGAAACATATATCGGACATCAAACAACTAGTCTCTTTAAATCGGACAATCCTGACCTAGTCATATTGTCCCGACGGTTGCAACCTTTTATAGAGTACTAGTTCCTGTATCCTGCGTGATCATCATCTCCATATGTCTGAAGTGATACTTCCATCTTGACATCACATCCAGTTCACTACGATTCTCGATAAACCCAGAAGAGGCGTACATAGAACCGGTTAAAGCCCCGAACCACCAAAACCAAAGTTTATCGATTGTCGCAAGTACTAGCGATGCAAGTCTTAGGTTAAGACCATATACACCTACCCTGATGCGGCCTCCCATAGACACGCAGACATACTACAATGGGATTCCGCGGTCTATCCAGAGCGAAGCTGTTTTCCGTACCATCGGTAAAACAACACCTCCTATCGCACTTGCCTAAGTATCCAATACTTAAATATATGAGAACTATGCCGTTGTGCCATCACAACTCGCACAAGTGCAATACTAGTCTATTCCGCATTATCGATGTCCAATCTCGATAATACTCCGACTAGGGATATTTAATGATTAAACCTTTTATATTGATACTGTCACATATCATCTCAATACGGAATTAATCATATGGACTTTTGCCATTAATATATCAAAGTAAATAATTTTAAAAAACGGCAAAAGGCATTTTCATTATCACATAGTTCATTTGTACAATAATACAATATCATTTACAAAACAGTGACGCTATGGGTCATAATGTCTAACAATTCATGCTTTACATGTCACTGCAATTTAGGGTTTTTGAAATCCGATTTCGATTTTAATCCAACTAAATCCTAAATCAATTTATCCCAAGTCTTTCAACTCATCCAATGATCAAAAAACAAAAATCACCATGCCTTTAGGGCATTGTACACATTCGGCCAAGCCAAACATTTGGGGAAAAATTAATCCAATTCAATTTTCATCAAATTGATCATGCATAACTCTAAGCTATCATCATTCAAGCATACTCAATCAATCAATTTCATCAAATCATGCTCAAATCAATTTTACCCTAAATCAATTTCATGCTTAATCAAGGCTCTTGATACCATTGTTGGGTTTTCTAGGTCTTCCCAAGATCAAATTAAGCTATGAAAAGTGCGAATACATCAAAGTAAAGTTGCGGAGTACTCACTTTGATTGGATTTGGCGATGCGAAGAACACTAAAAATTTTCCTTGAAGCTTTCGGCCAAGGTCCATTGATGTGCTCCTTGTGTTTCGGTCAACCCCATTTGTGTGCTCCAAGCTCCAAGCTTTGTGAATGGATTCCATGCTCATGAATGGGTTTCCCTATCACCTTTGTAAGACCACTTGGATGTGCTAGCATCATAGAAAAATTTGCCACAAATCTTTCTATTTCCTTGTGTAACTCTCGGCTTTTCAGAAAATGAGAATGAGAGAAAATGCTTCCAAGCCGTGAGGGAGAGAGGGGGAGAAGATGAAGATGAGTTGGTTTTGGTGTTTTTTGATTTCAAAAATCTAATACCAAATTCAAAAAATGTACAAGGCATTAAAGCTTTCCAACAACTCACATCACTCACAAAAGTGACATCCATCACATCACTCAAAGTTGATGTGACTTCCATCATAAAAATAAGTAATGATGTGACGCGTGATGTGACTTGTGGGCCCCACTTGATTCAAAATGCGAGTGGGCCCACAAACGCTATCGGGCACGGGTTCGCTAATTCTGAATTAATGAATTTTCCGTTACGACGTAATTAAATGAAATTTAATTAAATAATTATACCTAGCAAAATTACTATTCACATCGCTAGCGAATTAATTCTAAATTAACTCGTTCGCCCGAATTAAAATCTATTTTTAATATCGCGTCGAAATCTAATTTCGTATAATATATCAAATATATTATCTTATGGATTAATTCCAAATTAATCGTTCTCTCTCTCTTTAAATATTATTTTATCCCATATAAAATATCTCTGTAATTAATCCTAGATTAATTTTCTCTCTCTTATAATTAATCCCAGATTAATTATATCCGAGTCATAGGTCATCGGTGAATCTTCGGGAAGCGACCCATGAGATCCTCGGATATGTTGGCAGTAAATGCGGTCGTCGGACTATCCGAACACGTATGTACCTAGTACTACGTTTTTACCGATTTACAAGACATGGTTGGCTTCTAGCAAAGCACCGTGCCGACCCAATTCTCTAGAAATATTCTTAAAGGAATACGTAATCTATATCGGGCGTAGTATGCATAGTATGGCGTAGTATGCATAGTATTGGGTATTGTTATCCAGTATCGGATGTCACGTGCTAGGCTTGGGGCTGGAATTGTGTCTGCCCCGTACGAAGCACATATCAGATCTCTGGTAACTAGTCACTATAATCGGATAAACATGACTTAGTCATATTATCCCGATAGCTGCAGCATATAAGAGCACCAGTTCAGTATCATACGTGACCATCATCTCCATATGATTGAAGTGATACTTCCATCTCGACATCACACGCAATATACTACGATTCTCAATATACCCAGAAGAGGCGTACACAGAACCTTTTAAAGCCCTAGACGACCAAAACAAAAGTATATTGATTGTCGCAAGTATTAGAGGTGCAAGTCTCAAGTTAAGACCAAATACACCTACCCTGATTCGGACTTCCATAGACACATAGTCATACTGCCGATGGAATTCTGAGGAGTCTATCCAGAGCAAAGTTATTTCCATACCATCGGTAAACACAACCTCCTATTACACTTGCATGAGTATCCAATACCCAAATATATGAGAACTATGTCGTTATGCTCCCCACACGCGCGCACAAGTGGAATACTAGTCTATTCTACATTATCGTTGTCCAATCTCAATAATACTCCGACTAGGGATGTTTTAATGACTAAACCTTCATGGATTGATTCTGTCTCATATCTTATCAATCCGGAACTAATCATATGGACTTTTATCATTTATATATCACGGTAATCTAATTACAAATGATAAAAGAGTAATTTCCTTTGTCACATAGTTAATTTGTACAACAACACAATGTTCTGTACAAATAGTGATGCTATTGATCATAATTGTCCAACAATGCTCAAGGTTATTTTCTTTTTGTTTTTTTCGAGAATGAGCTAGGGTGTGAAGGGTTGGTTTAGGCTACTTTTTATAGGTAAGGGTTGGGGTTTACCTTATGTGAATATGGAAAGCATATTGTGTAATTATGGGGATATCTTCTAATTAGTGTGCTATAAGGAAAAATCTATTTAATTAGGGATGTGATTTAATTTGATTTGAGTTCTTCTCTTTTGATTAAGGATATGATTTAATTGAATTAAGAAAGTGTTTGATGAGATTTGATTTGAATATTTTAATTTGGGAAGGTGATTTGTCTTGATTCTACCATGTGTTTAATGTGTGATTTTGTTATTTTGGAAGGAGGTGGGCGTGGCTTAAGGTAATTTGGGCGTGACTTTGGTGTTTTTAGTGGGCTTGGTGTGTGGCTTGCGAGGGTTTTTAGTTTAAAACAGAGGCCTAACAAGCGAACTCGAGGCTAAGCAAACGAAATAAATCTAAGAAGGTGTCAATTTCTGACTATTCCCTTTCGACGTTCGTTTCCCGCGACTTCCACACTTAAAGAGGCAGTGTCTCTATGTGAGACTCATCATCGGGACTTATATGCAAAAATGCAGTGCCTACAGTCGCCCCCACTTTGATGGGACTTGTGCAGTGTGTGAGAATAAAAATCCTATCAAAGTTATGCAATGCATTTTTACTTACCTGGCCCGCCAGCTGCCATCTGACTTGCTTGCTGCTTCGAGCTGAGGTTATGATGCAGTGGGCCTCGACCCCAGGATGCATCCCGGAACTACAACTGATGATGTAGTAGGTCCTCTCGACCTTAGGACGCATCCCGAAACTATAATTGCTGATACAGTGGGTCCTCCACCCTGGGACGCATCCCAATAACTGTAATGGACAACGGGGGCCTCGACCTTGGGACGCATCCCAATACCACTGACAATATGGGCCTCGACCCTCGGACGAATCCCATAACTGTAATGGACAACAGGGGCCTCGACCTTGGGACGCATCCCAATACCACTGACAATGTGGGCCTCGACCCTCGGACGCATCCCAAAATTGATGATGTAGTGGGTCATCGACCCTGGGACTCATCCCGTAACTATAATTGTTGACGCATTGGGCCTCGACCCTAGGACGAATCCTGAAACTGCTGACAACGGGGGCCTCGACCCTGGGACGTATCCCAATGCCGCTGACAATGTGGGCCTCGACCCTGGGATGCATCCCAAAACTGATGATGTAGTGGGTCATCAACCCTGGGACGCATCCCGGAACTACAACTATTGACGCAGTGGGCCTCGACCCTAGGACGCATCCCGGAACTGCTGACAACGGGGGCCTCGACCCTGGGACGCATCCCAATACTATTAACAATATAGGCCTCGACCTTGGGACGGATCCCAAAACTGATGATGATGTGGGCCTCGACCTTGGAACACATCCCAAAACTGATACTGGTGCGGGCCTCGACCCTAAGATGCATCCCCAAAACTGATACTGATGCTAATGTGGGCCTCGACCCCGAGACTCATCCCCAAAACTGATACTGATGCTGATATAGGCCTCGACCCTGGGACACATCCCCAAAACTGATACTGATGCTGATGTGGTGTTGCATACCAACATATTGTACTGCCTCTCACGAGATAATCCTGATAGTTAAAACATATTTTCATCCGCAACAGATGCTTCGTGTCGAACAGAGAAACTTCGAAGTACTTAATACACTCAAATCCGCTTGTCTGAATGAGTGATCTGAACTGGACTCCTAGAGTGTGTGTGCCAAGGCTCTTTCGTAGCTTAATCCTTAAGTAAGCCAACTCGATGATTTTGTCTTGGAGAATTGGATCAGTGGGTCGAACCAATCGAGATGTCTTGATCATACTCTGTGATTACTTCCTCGTACTCAACATGATATGGTTTTCTTCTTTTTTTCTTTTGTCTCTTTCTTTTCTTTCTTTTCATTTTGAACTTTCTATTTCTTTTTCATCTTTTTTTTTATTTCTTTATCTTTCTTTTCGAACACACCTACCATTTAAGGTAGCATTCTCCTCATGGTGGTCCTAATACTCGCCCATGGGTAGCTTCACGCTTATCGGTTATAGGTGGTCTATTTATTCATTTTCTTTTCAGAGACTTTTTTTTGTTTCCAACCATATCATATATCGTAGCATAAGTAAACTAGGATGGACATCTAGACAAACGGTCATTCACTGATCCAACATCTCTTCAATTAGTCATCTCGCCGACTACCCAGGCTTCTACTACTAAAGTCACCTTATCAAGTGCTCGCGAGTCTAGCCGAGATCAACTACTCAGAATACCGGATGAGAGCACGCCTCCCACTTATCGTTTCTAAGGTTTCACCCTACAGCAAACAATGTCATCACTGGACATATGCTTAACCATCAAGGACTTTTTTTTTCACTATACTGGAATTTTTCCTTTCAACTGCTGATAATGTGGGGTTCGTCCCTTAGGATTCCTTTCCCGAATCTGATACCGGTGTGGGCCTCAACCCTGGGACTCATCCCCGAAACTGATACTCATATGTTGTTGCTTCTGGTTGACTTCCATTTGTCGCTTTCTTATTTGAAACCTATGAATACAAAACAAAACAACAGAATAAAAACGCGTGCATACGATGTGTATGTATGCATGTGTGGGGGTACTCCCTGTTCCTGATGGATTAGACCCTCATTGTGCTCCTTGGCGCCATGTGTCTACGCATGCCTCTTATCGCCCCTAGGTCTACTTATAGTTTCCTCATGTCGGTTCTCTTCTGGTGATGGTGCAGTTCTCTTTTGTCTGAAACCTGCAAACACAGAACAAACAAAAAAATTGAAAGTATGTTACGTGTATGCATGCATGCATGAATGAATTTCCTATTCCGTTAGGTTAAGTTTTCTCCCAGGTCTTCCGGAGATCGCTTGGTATTCTCTTTCTCAGGCAAAATATTGCTTCAACCTATCCATATTGATTGGCTCGGTGAACTCGTTCCCATCTAAGTCTGACAGTCTCACTGCCTCATTCCCCATCACTTTCTGGACTATGTAGGGTCATTCCCAATTGGGCCTGAACTTTCCCCTTAGGTCTATTATCGAAGGCTTCGACTGCTTAAGTACCAGATCACCCTTTCTGACCTTGGTAGGACGCACCTTTTTGTTGAATGCTCGAGCTAACCTTTTCTGGTATATCTGCGTGTGATGCAAGGAATTTATCCTCTTCTCATCCAGTAGTGCTAACTGTTCAAATCTCTGTAAGGCCCATTCTTGTTCAGGCAACTATGTTTCTGCTAATACCCGCAAAGAGTTAGGTGTGGCTCCCGTCGCCGTCCTCACAGAAGTTCTGTACCCTCACAGGGCATACGGTAGCTTGTCGGCCTAATCTTTATAGTTCTCCGTCATCTTGGCTAATATCGTCATTATGATCTTGTTAGCTGCCTCAACTGCTCCAATTGCCTGCGGTCTGTACGGTGACGACTTGTGATGTCCTATCCCGTACTTCTGTAGCATCGCCTTTGTTTCTCCTTGAAACTGGACTCCATTGTCTGTGACCACATGATGCGGCATTCCATATCGGCATATGAGATTCCGGGCTATGAACTTTGCCATCTGTTTTGCTGTAACATTACTGAATGACTCGGCTTCCACCCATTTCAAAAAGTAGTCTACTGCCACTACTATAAAGCGATGTCCATTCGATGCGTTCGGTCGAATTTCTCCGATCATGTCAATTCCCCATGCTGAGAAAGACCACGGCTCTGACAGCCCATGCAGTCAGCTTCCATGGTCGAACAATAAAAGCCTTGTCTCGCTATATTGCGAGATAAATTCAACCCATTCATGTGCGGTCTACATACTCCGGCGTGTACTTCTTCCATTTACTTATGAGCCTCTTCTTTTCTTATACACTTCATCTGGATGCCATTCGTTTGTCTCTTGTATAGTTCTCTTTTCAGACTTACATATTGGGAAGCCAACTTCTGAATGGCTATCCTGTCTTTTCTGCTTGCTTCTTCCGGAAGTTCTCTGTGTTCTAAATACCGCTGAATGTCATAGTAATAAGGTTTCCCATCATCAACATTTATTTCTAATATCCTTTCTATCTCGTAGACAGGTCTGCTTGCTGTTGTCAACACTAGAGGTCTCATCACCAATTTCTCTGGATTTTCCCAAGTTGCTGCTAGAGTAGCCAACGCGTCTACTATTTTGTTCTCTTCTCGCGGTAAGTTCGGGAACTTACAATTGGGTAGGGCCTGTGCCAGACTCCTGAGGTGGAATAAGTAGGGTTTCAATCGTTATTCCTTCAATTCCCATTCTCTTTACATGTGTCAGACTACCAACATCGAGTCTCCGTTATTTTAAATTCGCATATTTTAGGACACATAAATCGACGACGCTGTTCTAGGATCGCGGCTTAGTCAGGAGTACGGAGTAGCCCACGGGGGAACTAAACCAGAGAAAATAAAATGGAGTCGCCACCCAGTGTGAACTGGGAAAATGATTTAAGGCCGCTGACCGGCGTAAACACACACGTATAACGCAAGCGCACATATCGTTCAAGTAGTATAAAAATATCGATCCCACGAGGACTTAATTCCTACTATTTTTATTAATTATTGAATCTATTTATTTACAGATATCTAATTGAGGGAGAAAAGAATGATTGCTTGATTGATTTGGTTGATTGTAGTTTTGCAAAATAAATAAATAAATAAAGACAAAAGAAAATACTAAGGAAAATAACAAAAGACACAAAGATCTAGGGTTGTGAATCATTCTAATATCTTTTAAAAGATGAAGTGGTTATTTCATGTTTGTGTAATAAATCAGTTTACTAACCTGGAACACTAAATTATACTAAAGCCTCTGTCGATGGTCAGACGAAATACCTAGTTTAACCAAATTGAACCATATGTCTATGTCAACCAAATTATCTGGATTCATTAAGTTTAAGTTCCAATTATGGCTACCCCCACCCGACAGATATATGTCTATCCTGTAAGGAAATCTATTAAAGGGTTATCTATCCTCAAAGAAGATCGTGGGCTATTAAGTCTAAGGCTGAAACCTAAAATCCCTATGTCTAGTTCATTTTAGATTTACCATATCAATCTTATTAGTGATCAGACAACAAGAAGCATTAAGCTTAAGACTTAATAAGTAAACCTTTAAATTACCCAAACTATAAAATAACCCCTTATAAACCCGTGATATTAGAATTCATCACAACCCCAGATAACTAACACATAATTAGGGCTAATAAAAACTTAAAAGTAAAAGACATAAAGTAAAAATGCTGAAAAGTAAAAGACATAAAGTAAAAGCTGAAAAGTAAAATAAAATAAAATGCTAAGGTAAAAAGAATTACTTTTACTATTTACTATTTTAGATATCTCTCATAAAATAATATATAAACTTGTGATAATATTACCAACCGACCAATCTGGCGGTATCCTTTATTAGTCAGGTTTAAACCAGATTAAAATGAATTACCAACCGACTAATCTGGCGGTATCCTTTTTATTTCAATATTTTAAATAGTTAATATATTATTTTTAAGGGAGATTAATCTAAAAAGTAACAGTAAAAAAATTACCTTTCACCCTAGCTGGAGAAGTTACCTCCTCATGTTGAATAGTAAAAACTGTAAAAAGTAAAAAAAAAAGTAAATTACTATATTAACAAAACATAATTAAAATTATTTACAAAACTAAAAACTAAAAAAAAAACTAAAAACTAAAAGAAACTAGAGAGAGAATCTCTCTCTTTACATTAAAGAGATGAGAGAGAGTGGTACATCTAAAACTGAATCTCGAGCTCAATTTATAGGCGCGGATAGGCATCGGGCGTCGCGACGCTGAGACCTTTGGCGTCGCTACGCTGACTTCTGTCGACGTGGCACGCTCTGGTTCGTCGGTTGCAGATTCTGGATAAGATGATAAGGTGACACGAGGCGAGGTTGTTGGAGACTCAATTATTGTAACACGTAGCAGCTTCTAATTGGGCGGCTAGATTCTTATCCGCCACGTGTCAGATAAGGATTAGATAGCCAATAAATGGGGCTGACGTGGCGGTGTCGTGGCGACACGTGGGAAAGGGACTGTCGTCACCGTAGGATTGCGACATGTGGCACTTCCTGATTGGCTGATGATGACGTGGCGGTGAGGTGGAAGTTTGACTTGGTCAACCTGGTGATGTGGCTGATGTCGTGGCAATGACATGGAGTGACACGTGGCACACGTGGCGATGATGACTGTCGGCATCGTAGGATGATGACACGTGGCACGGCGTATTTTAGCAGATCGGCTTTGATGGTGACACGTGGCACGGCGCACGTTAGCAAAGTCAAAATTTTCTCAGATTCTGATTTGTGGACTCGGTGCACGTTAGCACTGTTCGGCGCATGTTAGGCGTCGCGACGCGGGAAATTACCAAAATGCCATTTTCGTCCAATTTTCATTGTTTTGGCCCAAATCACCTCCAGAATGTCCTGAAACTTTATTTATCTACAAAATAACACAAAACACATCAAAATATTCACAAAACTCAAGAAACTATACAAAATATTAGGTTAAATGAGTGGGTATTAGTGATAGATTTATCACTCATCACACCCCCAAACCTAACATTTTGCTAGTCCTCGAGCAAAACATAAAATAAAATAACATAAACATCTTTAAAATGAAATTTAACTAAGCCACTTTCGTAGGGATTACGGTTGCATTTAGCGTATGCAACAAGCCTTTAACCCCTAGGTGTCCCTAGTGGACGAGTTGTAGTTTCGTGAGGGTTTACAGCAATGCTACCCACAAACATTTTATAAAAGTAAAAAGATAGTGAAACTAATGCACACAAAAGCTAAAAGACAAGAGAAAATAGAATAAAGAAGTTAGTAACTAATCAGGTGAAACTTCTACTCCAAGTTACTAGTTGTTTTATTTCTTTCTAAATTACAGAATAAGTAAATTCTCCGATTATTTTTATCATTCTTCATATACACAGCCAACAAGATATTAATCAACTCATTTTTGCCCACAACAGTCATAAGTGTAGTTGATAAGAGAGTAATATTTTTGTTCTAAAGTTCTATCAGATTTCACACCTTTTGGTAGCAATGGAATAATTTTTCTGATTTTTTCTTTGATTTTTTCTCTAATTTTTATTTATATACAATATCTTCTATCTATGTAACGAGTGTTGGGTCGGTGGCTCCCAAACTAGTTGGCTTTAGGGCACCAGGTGTTAAGACACCCTTACGGACTTAATTACTCAGACTTCAGATATATATATTTTTACAGCGTCTTTGATCCATGTAGCGAGCTTTGGGCCAATGACTCCCAAACCAGTTGGTTTTAGGGCACTAGGTGTTAAAACACCCTTACAGACTTAATAACTCGGACCTCAGATTTTTTTATTTTTTACTCCACTGTTTTTTGAGATGTTTCCTCCAATTAAACTAGAGCACTGAATATTACAAACTTTTCAATTATAGCTCATGTCTGTATGTTACTATATATGTTGATAATATCTGCTAACTGAACATATGAAGATCCATTTTAGTCCGTTTTATGGAGAATTTACAAATTAAATAATTAAAAGAAAATAAACAAAAATTAACTTGTTTCAAAAATGGTTTTAGATACGTCTCAGGAGTGGAAACTCCTTACTCGGCTATCTTTTACCAATTTCACCCTTTTAGTCAAAATAAAAACACAAAAACGCAAAATATTTTTGTAATTTTTGAAAATTTTTCAATATTTTTTTTTTTTTTATTTTTAGAAAAATTTTGGACTAAAAATAAAAACACAAAACTAAAAACAAGGTACTGATCAACTAATTCCCTCCCCCAAACCTAAATGAGACATTGTCCCCAAATTCTTAAACAGTAGAAGAAGAGTGTAGAATATAGTACCTAGTTAGCTGAAATTCTACAGGAATTTAAAGGTTAAGATCCAGATTAATCTGACGCCTCTTACCACGATCGTCCTCGGACCAATTTATCTTTGAAAGGATATGGTCAACTTGTGGTTCATAGGCTAAGAGTTGGTCTATTAGATCCGGAGCAGTTCTGGCAGTGAAGAATAGTTCTTTTAAAGGTTTTGACACGAACCCATTTCTCCGGGCATCATCAAGAAACACACAAAGAAAATCATAAAATCCATCAACGTTAAACAGCCCAATTGGTTTCTGGTGTATGTTCAGGTTCGCCCAAGATAACACTGTAAAAATTTCCTCCAATGTACTCAAGCCACCTGGCAAAGCAATAAAAGCATCAGCATGGTTAATCATTTCTACCAATCGTTCAGACATACCTGGCACAATAAGTTCCTCTCTGTTTGATGATCCAATAAGATTTGCCTCTACCAAGAGTTTTGGGATGATTCCCAAAACGTGACTGCCTCCTTCCTGTACAGCCTTTGAAACGATCCCAATAAGTCCAAGATTGCCTCCGCGATATATTAAGTGCATATTCCTTACAGCTAAGACTCGACCCAATTCATGTGATGCCTCTACGTATTGTGGCTTAGTACCAACACTACTACCGCAAAACACAAAGATGTTTTCAACTCGTCTTCTTGAAGTGGCTTCCATTTTTTATTTATTTATTTCAAATCAGGATGCCTTCCAAAGTGCAATGACGAGCTGAATTTATAGTACCTGAAACGGGTGAGTAATAATAGCACTAGTATCTTCCATAAGAAGCTTGTTTAGCTAAACAACAAAATGAAATCGTGAAAGGTCAAAAAGTATGGATCCTGTCTACGAAAATAAAGATAATTACAACAGAAAAGAGAATCAAAGCAATAATTAAGGCAACAGAATTGTGTACGCAATACGCCACTCGTTTGGTATATAAATCCATTAGGATGCGTCTCAAGAATTAATTCTTTACTCAGCCATCGCTAATGAATTGTTTCTCATCTTTGTGATTGCCAAACACCATTCCTTCTGTCTTAAAATGCTCCATTTGTACTTTTCCCTACAAAAATAACCCAAAAAATTAAAAACTCTACAACATGTATACACAAAATATGAAAACAGAAATTACAACAAATTGCATAGGTTGCCTCCCTGCTACCGCTAAATTTTTCGTCTTCATCCAGACGTGACTGAAATCCATCTTTTAAGGTGGTTTCAATGTCGTTTTGGATGTCCTATTAAAGACATTCCCGTGAGCGTTGCTTTTGAATGGTCTCTTCCAACGGTAAGGTAGTAGAAATTTTTTTGTCTCATTTAGTGCTTGTGCCACCTTTTTGCTCCTTCTTACTCCATTGGTTCTTACAAAGAAAGAAAGAAAATCAGGAGGGCTCGTATGGTGCTTGACTTTGAATGAAAGTTCCATTCTGTCAAACTTCTAGGTGATATCTTTGATTTGTACTCCCCAAAACAACGATGTTTCTCCTGAATCTTTATTAAGGTCAGACATTTGCTCTTTCTTTTGCCATGCTTCTTGTTCCACCTTTTCTGCACAGATGTATTGTAAAATTCTTGTATTCAGCTCTTCATCTATCATCTGTGAAATACATGCTTCAAAATTGTCAACCTGAGGATGCAAATATGTTTCTGACATTAGGTTTTCATCCTCTGATATGACTGGAATGGATGGTTCAGATAGATCTTCTTCAAACATCATGGTAAAGCATGCTCAAAGATCTTCATTTTGAGGATTGAAAGTTTGATCCAACGTTGTTGGTGCAGTTGGTACAAATAGATTAGCTTCATCCTCGTCAGAATCTGAATAATAAAAGTCAAATTGAGACTTTGCCGGTTCGGGCTCCTAAGCTGATACCTCTGGTTGTTGATACTGGTCAGCGTCCTCCTCTGTTGAAGTGTCATTGTGAAATGATTGGTACTCGAAGGTGTTGAGTTCTAATATAGGTCCCAAGATTAACAAATCAAGCAAGAAAACGCATGAATACACAACATAGAAAGTGCGGAATATACTCACAATGGTCGGTTTTGATGCGAAGAAGAACACAAGCCATTTTCTTCCTCCAAGCAGTTCGGCAGTGACCCTCCAAGGCAGTGGACTGCTCGGTTTTGCTCCTCTTTGATGCTTCAAGAATCGGCCATGGTTGTCACCATTGAAGCTCCAAGCTTCAAGCTTTAAAAACAATTCCAAGCTCACAAATTCGTTTCCCTATCACCATAATATAACTCATTGTGTGTGCTAGCACTACTCATCTTCATTTTCTTCTCAAAAATTCGGTCAAACCAGAAGATTTTTGTGAAGAAATCGGCTTGAAGCCGTGAGAAGAGGAAGAAGAAAAGAGAGGGAAAAGAGAAGTGCGTGAGAGTGGTGAGAGAGAGAGAGAGAAAAGCTTTTTCATTTATTATATATTTATTTCATTTACCAAGTAAAATAAATAAATAAATATATGTATTACTTTAATACAAAAGTCAAGTGGAAAAAGCAAAAAGCAAAAGTCCTTTCACCTTTTACTATTCACATCAAGTCACTTTAAAAAAGTGACAACATGTCATGTCACATCCCATCACTCAAAGTGACAAGTGATTTGACAATTGATGCGACTAGCGATTTGACGCTTGATGTGACTTGCGTGTCGCGCTTGAATTTGAAATGCGAATGCGCTCGCAATCACTCTCGGGCTCGGTTTCGCTAATTCCGAATTAACGAATTTTTCGTCGCGTCGTAATTAAGTGATTACGTCTAGCGAAATCACTATTCACGTCGCTAACGAATTAATTCTAAATTAATTCATTCGCCCGAATTAAAATCTAATTTTAATTCCGCGTCGAAATCCAATTTCTAATAATATATCAAATATATTATTTTATCGATTAATTCCAAATTAATCGTTCTCTCTCTTTAATTAATATTTTATCCCAGATAAAATATCTCCGCAATTAATCCCAGATTAATTTTCTCTCTCTAGAAATTAATCATCTATCTTTACTAATTAATCCAAGATTAATCATAGTGCGAGTTATACGTCATCGGTGAATCTTCAGGAAGCGACCCATGAGATCTCTGGATATGTTGGCAGTAAATACGGTCGTCAAACTATCCGAACACGTAAGTACCTCGTACTACGTTTATACTGATTTACAAGACAAGGTTGGCTTCTAGCAAAGCGCCATGCCTACCCAATTCTCCAGAAATATTCTTACAGGAATATATAGATCTGTATCAAGCGTAGTATACCATAGTATTGTGTATATCGGCCCAGTATCAGATAGTCACGTGCTAGGGCTGGGGCAAGATAAGTGTCTGCCCCGTCCGAAGCACATGTCGGATGTCTGGTAACTACTCTCTATAATCGGATATGTATGACCTAGTCATAATATCCCGATGGTTGCGCAACATTTAAGAGCACTAATATCGTATCCTGCGTGACATCATCTCCACTATGACTGGAGTGATACTTCCGTCTTGACATCACACCCAATACACTATGACTCTCTGATAAACCCAGAAGTGGTGTACGCAGAACCGGTTAAAGCCCTGTACCACCAAGACGAAAGTCTATCGATTATCGTAAGTATTAGCGATGTAAGTCTCAGGTTAAGACCATACACACCTACCCTGATTTCGGCCTCCCATAGACACATAGTCATAATACCAATGGGATTCCGAGGGGTCTATCTAGATCGAAGCTGTTTCCCGTACCATCGGTGAAACACGACCTCCTATCGCACTTGCATAAGTATCCAATACTTATATATGTGAGAACTATGCCGTTGTGCCCTCACAACGCGCACAAGTGCAATACTAGCCTATTCCGCATTATCGATGTCCTGTCTCGATAATACTCCGGCTAGGGATATTTAATGATTAATCCTTCGATGATTGATACTGTCTCATATCATTCTCAATCCAGAAACTAATCATATGGACCTCTCTTCATTTATACATTTACGGTGATCTAATCACAAATGATGAGAGTGCAATTTCCTTGTCACATAGTTAATTTGTACAACAACACTGTGATCTGTACAAATAGTGACGCTATGGGTCATTTTGTCCAACAATCTCCCACTTGGCACATAGCCAGTCACTCGAGTGTCTAACACCCGAACTATGTACAGTTCGCTCAAATTGCTGAGGAAAGGTTTTCGTCAGCGGATTTGCGTAATTATCTTCTGACGCGATTTATACGATCATCACATCGCCACGATGTATGATCCGAACGAATCAGATGATATAGAAGTATATATCTGGATCGTCGATGAGACCTTTAATTCATTAGCCTGTGCTGACGCCTAGCTTAGCTGCTAAAAGAACTATATCTAATTTAATTAGATTTATTATCGATCCAAATGGCTTCTATTGCTGCCTCAGCTGCAGCAATAATCCGCATTTGTTGTTAATTCGGCAACAGTTATCTTGCTCGGAATATTTCCAGCTCACTTTCCCAGTGTTCAAACTTTTATAGTACCGCAGTATTTACCGGTTTGGAAACTTGCAGCAGTGATCCTAGTCACTTCAAGTTCTTCATCTCCATAGTTTAAGACAGCATCTTTAGTTCTCTAAGATACTAATAGATGTCCTTAATTTCAATCCAATGACTATCACTTGGATTGACCCGATTGTGACTCCATATGCTCAAAGCGTATGAGACACCATATCAAGTACATTTTAAATGTACAATTTTCCAGAGAGTGTTAACAACTTCAAATCTATCCCTGTAGATCTTATTCCTTGAATAAAGGTTGTTACTCCCCAGAGTTCTACGGAGAATTTCTATGAAAGAATATCTATGAAAGCCAAGCTTTCATTAATTGCTTTAAGGGAATTTCATTGTCAGTGCCCTCCCACTAACCTCCTTATATACACAAGAATTATTTCGTTTTGAGTCAAATCATAAACCATTATGATTATTTCAAAACGACAGTTCCAAGAACCTTATGCTTGTTTCAATCCAAACATGGATCGAATAACCAGCAAACCTTGTTTGTCGGTTATACAAAATCGTCAGGATGTTGTAAGCATCCTCCAAAAGGTTTCATTTTCAGGAAAGCGATTTTGATCTGCAACTGACACATTTCATAAATTAAATATGCAGTTATCAACAAGCATCTTCAAAATGGATTTACCATGGCAACAGGTAAAAGGTTGAATCGTTATTAACACAATGTTAATAACGATACCTTTCCGTCAAAAGCCCAGCATTGTACGTTGGTATGTTGCCTTCCATGTATGTCTTCCTTGAAGACGTTTAATGTACCAATAGGCACAATACCTTGTGGTACAACAACTAGTATCCAAAATAGTTGTTATACATGGAATCTATTTCGGACTCATGGCACTTTGCCATAATAGGGAATCAATACCTTGTATCACTTCCTCAAAACGTAGTCGGTGGATATACCTTCATAAGATTGACATCTTTATGAGGTTAGATCAGAAACCCATACCCTAGGTCGTTTTCTGACTCTTTCCGATCTACTCAGTTCTTGTGTATTCGAAGATTAATGGTACAGATTCATCATTGATGAAATATTTGTGTTCCATTAAGGACTTCGTGCCTAGAACAGTATTACTCCGATTTTCATCAAGTATCACTATCCTCCCACTGACCACTGCATATCGGTATTCCTCTCAGGAAAAACAGCATGGTGAGCAACAAACACATTGTTCTTATGTGAGATTTATAAGTACTGTACGTAAGGTTTCCCTTAGGATAACCTATATTGGCACTTATCCAATTTGGGTCTTTTAGTTTGGTATCATCCAAAAGTTATGCCTGGCATACCCAAATTATCAGGAATGAGAAACCCCGTTTCTTTCCTGTTCATATCTTATATGATATTTGTCAAACAGATTTATATGGAACCTTATTCTAAATAAGTTTTGCACTGTTAATACATATCCTATTGAAGGAAATGGTAGCTCAGAGCGACTCGTGATTAACCTTATTATGTCTAACAAAATTCGGTTAATCCGTTCGGACACACATCAAAATGACGTATTACGGGAGGAGTCCTTAATTTGAAAGAATACTATACTCTTTCATAAAAACTAGAAACTTATTGCTTAAGTATTTTCCATTACAGTTTAACATGACGGTTTAATACTTTAGCCGATCTACTTGTCTATTTCGTGTCGAAACTCTAAAAGTTTCTGATTTGTGTTTCAAAAGAAACACATAACCATACGCGATGCCACATCCGTACAGGTCATGAAATATTCAAATCCATATCTAGCCTAGCTAGACATGAGCCCACTTTCTTCCCTATGAAGTAGGGCTAACAGATCGGTGGCATTTACACTTTTACCAAGTAAATAGTGTTTTAGGCACTTTGCCCAAGTAGACTAGATCGTAGACTTTATTTGAATGGAATCAAATCAGTCCTAGTACCCGCTCTTCAAAAGTGCGGATATACGATTCTTGTTTAGTAGTGTCCCTGAAAACTATGCCACAATTAAGTTTCTTAACTGATCAAATCAATTTGAGCTATTTATTTGTCATGTTATATATTTGAGATATTATTTATATTCAAAATATAAATCCTTTTTTCACATCTAATGTGTTTATATCAACATCATCTTTATATAATGAAACACTTTAGTGTTCTAGAATATAAAGGTATACCCGCAACGGGTTATACGCGATATAGAGATAATGTTTCTAGTCAAACTAGATACATTATAACAGTTTCTAAATTTAAGTACTAACCCGAAGGTAGTTCCTAAATTCAGATATCTACGGTTAAAACAGCGACTTTCGTCCCGTTTTCAATTCACAGATAAATCTCAATTGAAGTCAGTATCCTGTTCAAAACAGATTTTGAACATCAATATTATATTTTATGTACCACACTAAGTATCTAAAATCCAATTTTAATACTTGCTGTGAACACAATCATGACAAACATATTAAAGTAAGAGCCTTGCTCGTCTTCAATTCCTTCTTAGGATATATCATTTTATCTCCCAAAGATTATAATGATTTTGCCTTTGCCATTTTCAATATTCCAGTAGCCTTTGGCCAAGCCTCGGGTTTCTAGAATATCGAAGTAAGGTGTGCCTTGCAAACTTGCCTAATTGCAAAGTTTGACTTTGTCTCCTTGAGAATAATCATTAATTCTCCAAGAATTATTTATTGCATTTTAGTACTTTCTAAAATCAAAGTATAACGGATTAAGCACTATAATTATCATTATATGAATATTCCAAATTTCATATTCCATATTTACTTAACTCCGGGCTTTAGGTATAATTCAATTATTTTTCCAGGACCATCCTGAAATTTATTCCCAATTTGAAAAATAAAACCGTTTAAATACATTTTCGCCCAGGATTATGTCTTAAACATTAATCTTTCATTTTTATATCTTGATTCTAATAGTCCAACTATATAATCAACGATTTGTGGTACTATTTATTATAATGATATAATAGTCCAACTATATAATCAAATATAATCTAAATTAATTAACCTCAATTACATTGATTACTATAGTCCAACTATAAAATCAACTGTAAACTGAAATTAATTAATTCAAATATATTGATTAATATAATCCAATTATATATAATCAAATATAATACAGTCCAACTGTTTATTAAAACAACAATTTAAATATTAGTTCAACTAATATTTAATTTATCGACGAAATAATTTGAATGAGCGCGTTATAGCGAGTAATTGAACGAGTATTGCAAATTCAATTCTTGCCTCCCATTATTTTTCGGCGAGCCTCTAACCCTCTGTCGAGTACTCGGGAAACCGTGTTTCCTAGTGGGCTAGGATCCCGTTAAATATCACACAATCTTGACTTTGGCCAACAAATTGTATGATATTTAACTAGGTAGATCTCGAAGATCAATTGGATCCCATCCAATTCCTAGATCCAGTAGGCGGATATCCAAATCCTAAACATATATCTTATATATGCCAATACATCCAATGTATTACCTACCTTTTTTCCTCTGAATCAACTAAGTGTTGGATAATATGACCCATAACGTCACTATTTGCACAGATCATTGTGTTGTTGTAGCAAATTAACTGTGTAACAAGGAAATTGCACTCTCGTCATTTTGTGATTAGATCACCATAGATATATAAATGAAGAGAGGTCCATATGATTAGTTCCTGGATTGAGATGATATGAGACAGTATCAGTCCACGAAGGATTAATCATTAAATATCCCTAGCGTAGTATTATCGAGACTGGACATCGATAATGCGGAATAGGCTAGTATTGCACTTGTGCGCGTTGTGAGGGCACAACGGCATAGTTCTCATATATATAAGTATTGGATACTTGTGCAAGTGCGATAGGAGGTCGTGTTTCACCGATGGTACGGGAAACAGCTTCGCTCTGGATAGACCCTTCGGAATCCCATTGGTATTATGACTAGGTGTCTATGGGAGGCCGAAATCAAGGAGATAATGTGTAGGTGTCTAGTAGGGATAGACTTAACCTGAGACTACATAGCTAATACTTACGACAATCGGTAAACTTTGGTTTTGGTGGTGGTGGATCTTAACTGGTTCTGTGTTAACCTCTTCTGGGTTTATCAGAGAATCGTAGTGTATTGGATGTGATGTCAAGACGGAAGTGTCACTCCAGTCATAATGGAGATGATGTCACGCAGGATACGGTATTAGTGCTCTAAGTGATGCGCATCCAATCGTGATATTATGACCAGGTCATGAATATCCGATTATAGAGACTAGTTACCAGACATTCGATATGTGTTCGGACGGGGCAGACACTTATCCAGCCCCAGCCTAACACGTGATTATCCGATACTGGGCCAATATGCACAATACAATTGTATACTACGCTTGATACAGATCTTAATATTCTTTGATGAATATGTCCGGAGAACTTGGGAAGACTTGGTGCTTTGCTAGGAGTCGACTTTGTCTCGTAAATCGGTAGAACGTAGTACTTGGTACGTACGTGATTCGGATACTCCGACGACCGTATTTACTACCAGATTATCCGGAGATCTCATGGGTCGCTTCCCGATAATCCACCGATGACGCACAACTCGCACTCTTGAATAATCTGGGATTATAATAGAAGAGAGAGAAAATTAATCTAGGATTAATTACGGAGATATTTTATCCGGGTTAAAATATCGTCTAGAGAGAGATAACGATTAATTCGGAATTAATCGATGAATTAATATATTCGATATATTAAACGAAATTAGATTTCGACGCGGAATTAAAATTAGATTTTAATTCGGGCAAACGAGTTAATTTAGAATTAATTGTTAGCGACGTAAATAATAATTTCGCCAGGCGCAATTATTTATTTAAATTCGATTGAATTAACGTCGCGATGTAAGCTCGGTATTTCAGAAATATCGAACCCGAACGCGTGAGTGCACGTGGGCCCACTTTCATTTGGAAACGTGTGGGGCCCACATGACACATGTCACTCTAATGCATTGCATGTAGATAGTGTACAATGTACTCAATGTTATTGCATGGAAATTGAGTGTTTGACACTCTAAGCCATTGCATGTTTTGTGTCATAATTTTATTATAATTTAATAAAAATTATGGCATAAATATAAATTGATTTTTGGTAAATCATTTTAATACAACAAAAACTTCTTCTCTCTCTTTCTCTTCCTTTCACGCCCAAATGAAGAAATTCTTCACTGGTTTGGAACCAAAAGAAATGGCGGGACTTTAGGGAAGCAAAGAAAGAGTGGGTTTTCATGGTGAAAATTCAAGTGCTAGCACACTTACAAGTCTTGCGAAGGTGGTAGGGAGGTTCGACCATGAGACGGGATCCATCCGACGAAGCTAGGAGCTCCGTTTTCACTCAATTTTTGTTTTTTGTAGGCAGTGGACTGCATGCAGTAAGCTCACATGGCAGTGCGTTTTTTGGGTTCATTTGTCTTCAAATCGACTCTACCACAACCAATGTAAGTATTCCGATATCTTCATTGGTGTATTCACACATATTTCATGTCTTGATTTGATCTTGGGACCTTAGAATAAACCACAATGGCATCAAGAGCTTATGTTGCAAGCATGAAAATGTAGGGTTTAAAATTTGGGTAAATGTTTGTTAAGCATGATTTGAATAAATTGCTTGTTTGAGTATGCTTATAACATGTTTAAATTCATTTTGGTTGGACTAATTTGAATTAAAATGATTTGGAATTATTTCCCCAAAAATAACACCTTGGCCGAATGTCAATGATTTTTTGGATCTTGGATTTTTTGATTTTGATTCATTTGATGAGTTAGAATCGATTAGGTTGACGTTAATTTGAATCGAATTGGATTGGATTTCGAATTGGACAAAAACCCCAAAATCTTTGAGTTGGCCGAATGTGACTTATGCCCTAATGTCTTGGTGTTTTGATTTGTGGACATTGGATGTGTATAAAATCAAATAGGATGGTGATTTAATGTCGATTGTAGGTTCGATTGGATCGGAACCAAATCGGACACAAAATCCCTTCCTTGGCCGAGAGCATTGAAGCATGTTTAGGTTTGATTTTTCATTATGTGTGTTTGACATATGATAATGAATTAAGCATGATTAATTGGACTAATTTGATGCTTCGGAAATATCAATTTAGGTTATTAATCATCGTAATACACTTTGGTAATTAAATTGCGTAATTGGATTAGTGTAATTTAATTATAGGCTTAAATGGATTTGGGCTTGAATTGTTGTAATTGGGCTTTTGGGCTTGATTTATCAAGTTTGGTTTAGGCCAAGTGGATTGGATCCAATGGGCCCAAAACCTAACCATAAAGCCCAATTGCGACTAATGAACCTTTAATGTTTAATTGGGCCTAATGGGCCGAAATTGATTTTTAAGGCATTTGGGTGATTCCACTATTGGGCTTTGGTTGCCGAAGCCCATGCCTAAAGAAATTAATTGAAGCCCATTAGACTTAAATTAAATTGACGTTGGACGTTAACCGGACTTTGAGTCCCGACGCGATTGAATTTGGAATTTAAATCGTAAAAGGTTTATTAAATGAAAGTGTAATATTTAATTTGGAATTGAATAGTGAATTAGTATTAAATACATGTTAAATTAGATTTAATGATGTAGTTTAATTTAATTCATGAATTCGTACTTTAAGTACTTATTCGCAAAAACGAGTTTGACTCGATCAAAAAACAAATCGTTGTTTGAACATTGGATGATCACTTAATTATCAGATTAATTAATTTGATTAGATTGATTGATAGCATGCTTATGTGTGTGAATACGTGGTTGTGTTGAATGAATAATGTAATCGGATGGATATTAGTCGGGTGGGCAATTTTAGAAATTGTTGTAATAAATTCGATTTATTAAATTGGACCTGCGTGTCCAGCCTTACACCTTCTTTCTCTTGTATTCTCTTCTCACTATTCCCCTCTATGTATATGAGTTTCTTTAGAAGTGTAGTGTAACGGGTAGAAGTAGACAAGTGCTAGCTTGAGTGAGAAAGGGAGAGATTTGATCTAGGATCAATGTGTAAGTATCCATCCGCATATCATTATTATTTTATTTCAATACTCGCTGTATTATGTATTTAGAATGCATGTTTAAGGTGTATGATGATGAGACTTAACAAAGATAATTAAATTGGTAGCCAATTTGCACGCGAAAATCCCTCAATCTATATTAAGCAAATATCCTTCCATTAATGATTCTTGTTCAAGATCCGAAGAAGTTGGCGGCTTTGCATTGGTTTGTTTTGACCAAAGTCAAGACCTTTGTCAATCAGGATGTACTTGAATCATGAAAGAGTTTTGTTGCATATCGGTTCTTGTCCAAATCGTGATTTTATTGACCAAAGTCATATCACTTTTTGTCCAATGACATTGATTACGAAAACTTCCTCGTCAATGGGTGCCGCTTAACTGGAATCATTAGGTTTGTGTTTGGCCAAAGCCAAGGCCTAAATGATTCAGAGGATAGGGTTAGGAAAATGTAAGGATACATTGACATTATACATCTGTTTCGGACTTGGATGTCCAACCTAACCGGATCTAGGAATTGGATGAGATCCAATTGATCTGTGGATCTACCTAGTTAAATAGCATACAGCTTTTTATTGGCCAAAGTCAGGGTGTGTGTTATTTAATAGGATCCTAGCCCACTAGGAAACACGGTTTCCCGAGTAGACTCCACAGAGGGTTAGAGGCTCAACGAAAAATAGTGGGAGGCAAGTATTGAATTGCAACATTCGTTCATTACGCGCTAAAACACGCTCATTTTATTTTACTCGTCATATTAATTAAAAGTATTAGTCGGACTAATATTTTATGTTGTTTTAAAAATATATATAGTTGGACTATATACAAACTCATTCAATATATAGTGTGATTTTTGTAATTGGATTATATCTAATCAATATAATTGAATTAAATGATAGTTGATTTTATAATGGGATTATAGTAATCAATATTAAAATATATAGTTGGACTATATACAAACTCATTCAATATATAGTTGATTTTGTAATTGGATTATAGTAATCAATATAATTGAATTAAATGATAGTTGATTTTATAATGGGATTATAGTAATCAATATTAAAATTATAGTTGATAAAATAATTGGATTATTGTAATCATTATAATAATAGTACCTTATTAAAATTGATTAAATAGTTGGACTATTGAAATCATGAAAGAATTGAAAGGTTGAATATTTAAAATATATAATCCTGGATTAAATGTTTTAAATGATTTAATTTTCAATTGGGAATTCATAATAGGCTAATTTATTTGATAAAATAACTTTATGACTAAGCCCATAATTAAGCAAATAGTAGAGCATAAAGTCTTTGGAAGATTTTGTGATGATGACTTTAGTGCTAATTGATATACTTATAATAAATCTATCTTTAGATTAAAAGTATTAAAATTGCAATTATAATTCTTGGAGAATTAATTGACTATTCTAGTGGAGAAAAGTCAAAGTTTGCAATTGGGCATGTAGCACAAGGTGCACATCATTTCGATATTCTCAAACCCAAGTGGTTTGTGAAATATTGAAAAGGATAATTGACATATCCCAAAGTGACTACCATTTGGATATGGAAGACACGAAGGAATTAAAGAAAGGGCGAAGCTCTAACTTTAAAATATTTATCAAAGTTATGTTCACTACTAGTATTAAAATTGGATTTTAAATACTTAGTGTGGTACATAAAATATATGTATTGACGTTCAGAATCCGCTGTGAGCTGGATACTGGCTTCAAGCCGAGATTTTCTCTGCGAATCGGAACGAGGACGAAAGTCGCTGTTTCGACCGTAGATACCTAAGTTTAGGAACTACCCTTTGGGTATGTACTTAAATTAGGAAATGTATAATGTAATAGTTTAACTAGAGACATTATCTCTATATCAGTGTTTAATCCATTGCGGATAAAACCTTTATATTCTTGAACACTAAAGTGTTTCAATATATAAAGATGATACTGAGATAAATACATTGGATGTAAATAACAGAATTTATATTTTGAATATAAATAAAATCTCAAACATATAAAATGACAAATAAATAGCTCAAAATTGATTTGATCAATAGAGATATTTGTGGCATTGTTGTCTGGGACACAATTAAACAAGACTCCTATATCCACACTTTTGAAGAGTGGATACTAGGACTGATTTAAATATTCAAATTGTTGGACAAAATGACCCATAG
>SKCR01005731.1:0-25472 GCA_019454045.1 Zanthoxylum bungeanum | reverse complement strand
CATTGGGTTAACATAGATACAGAAATTATATTCCTAGTCAAACTAGGTACAAAATAACAGTTTGTAAGTTCAAGTACATGCCTTGAGTGCAGTTCTAAAACAAAAGTGCCAATGGCCAAAACGACGACTGGAGTCTCATTTCCAACACGGAGGTCAATCTCTCCTGACGCCAGTTTCCTGCTAATCCGCAGATCCTGCACATCAGTACAAATGTGAGTACCACAACCAGAATCAAAAATCCAATTTTTAAAACTAGAAGTAGTTATGTTTATTTCTATAATAACATACCTGAGGTCGGTGTATTGCCCGCTTGCCGCACTGGAGGCATACATCCTGAGACTTGTCATTTGGCTTCCCAGAAGCCTTTGACGCTTTGCCCTTGCCCTTCTTATTATGCTTCTTCTTTTTAACACCTCCAGTCGCCTTGGGCCCAGCCCTCGGAGTCCAAGATGTAGAAGCAAAGTGCGCCTCACACTTCCTGACCTTAAGAAGATCTTTTTCTTCCTCTCGCAGCGTGGAAATCAGCTCTCCAAGAGTCTACTCTTGGTTCATCATATTGTAGTTCATGATGAACCCACTCCAAGTGTCGGGGAGAGACTGCAAGATCAAATCTATAGAGGTCTCTATCTCAAAGACAATCCATATTTGTCCAAGCTGCTCGATATCGACAATCATCTGCGTCACATGTTGTTCAACAGATGTACCCTCTGACATCTGAGCGCGGAAGAGCTTCTTCTATAACTCATATCTCTACGATCTAAGATTAGATCGGTGTAGATCATTCAACTTCGCCAACATGTTATAGGGATCCAATCCCTTGTTCTGTCGACGGAATTGCTGAGTCATAGCAACAAGCATGATAGATTGAACAGTTGCGTTGTCATCGCTATGTGTCTTCCAAAGATCTAGCTCAAGCAACTGATCAGATCTGGGCTTAGGCCCAAGAGGTCTCTCTATAGTATATAGCAGCCTCTCGGATCCAAGGACTATCCTTAGATTCATGTCCTAATCAATAAAAATAGTGTCGTTGAAGACATTATCGCCCATGATGATGTCCCAGATATGTTCTTTCCTGTCATTTTAATTGCGATAGTCTAACTATCTAATTAACAATGTAAGGGTACAGTCTAACAGTTACAAGAAAATAATACAATATTAGTCCAACTAATAAAATAATTTTGACGAAATAATTTGAAAAGCGCGTAAAGCTAAGTATTTGAACGAAATTACAAATTCAATACTAGCCTCCCACTATTTTTCAGCGAGCCTCTAACCCTCTGTTGAGTACTCGGGAAACCTAGTTTCCTAGTGGGCTAGGATCCCATTAAATAACGCACAACCTTGACTTTAGCCAACAAGCTGTATGATATTTAACTAGGTAGATTCGAAGATCAATTGGATCTCATCCAATTCCTAGATCCAGTAGGTGGACCTCCAAGTCCGAAACATATATACAATATATGACAATATATCAAATAAATTTTCCTAACCTTTTCCTCTGAATCAACTAAGGCTTGGCTTTGGCACAACAAGCTTAATGATTCCAGTTAAGCGGGACCCATTGACGTTGGAAAGCTTCGTAATCAATGTCGATGGACAAGAAGTGATCTTGACTTTGGCCAACAAATCACAACTTGGACAAGACACCGATATGGAACAAAGCTTTCATGATTCAAACACATCCGCAATTGACAAAGGTCTTGACTTTGGCCAACAAACCAGTGCCAATTTTGGATCTTGAGTAAGAATCACTCAATGGAAGGAAAACGTTTAATATGTTTTTGAGGGTTTTTCGCGTAAATTGTCAACCAATTTATATATTTGTTAGGTCTCATCATTCCCTTAAGCATGCATTCTAAAAGCATAATAAGGCGCGGAAAGTAAATTAATAGCGATATGTGGATGGATATTTAACAATATGTTCCTAGAACAAATCACTCAATTTCCTCTCCCCGGCTAGCAGGTAGCACTATTCTTCTTCTACCCAATTACATAATACAATAATAGAAACCTCATTAACATTGAGGGGAATTAGGTGAGAAGAGAATACAAAGAATCAGTAAAGAGAGAAGGTTGGACACGCAGGTCCAATTTATAAATTCTAAATTTACAACAATTTCTAAAATTGCCCTTTCCCTTCTAAATCCATCCGATATACGTTATTCATTCATCACATCCATGTATTCATTCAAACATGTTATTCAATCAATCTAATCAAATTAATAATCTTTGAATATTAGTGATCATCCAATGTTCAAACAATGATTTGATTTGCACGAGTCCAACTCGATTGTGAATAAGTACTCGAAGTACAAATTCTTGAATATATCGAACTACTCTTTAAATCTAATTTAATTCGTATTCAATACTAATTCATTTATTTAATTCCAAATTAAATGTCTACACTTTTTAATGCGCTTTAACGACTTAGATTCCAAATCTAATCTTAATTGGTCTCAAAGCCTAATTAACATCTAATGTTGTTTAATTAAAAGTCCAATGGGATTTTAATTGATTTCATAAGGCATGGGCTTTGGTCAATATGGGTCAAACCCAAATACCAAGGCCAAAGTAAGGAATCACCCTTATTTGCCAAGAAACCAATTTTGGCCCATTAGACTCAATTAAACATTTAAAGCCCATTTGTTATATTTGGACTTAATGGAATGATTTAGGGCCAATATGGATCCAATCCATTTGGCCCAAACCTACTTGACCCAACCAAGTCCATAAGGCCTAAATACAACAATTACAAGCCCAATTAATCAAATTTTAAAATTCCAAATTTTATAATTCAATTAACCAAAGTGTAATACATCAATTAATTATCCAAATTAATATTTCCAAAATACAATTTAATCAATTAATTATGTATTCATTTGTTCAACTTATGTCCAACATTTTGAACCAAAAATCATCTCATTACATGCTCAATATGTCACAATATTTGTGGGTATTTTATGTTCGATTTCGTTTTCAATCCGATTGAATTTTAAATCAACATTACCCAATTGTTTCACGTTATCCAATGATCAAACAAACAAAAAAATACCATGACATAAAAGGGTACCAAACTCTCGGCCAAGCCAAGATTAAGGGGAAAAATTCATCCAATTAAATTTTCATGAAATTGATCATAAATAACTCCAAGTCATCCATATACAAGCATGCTCAAACAAGTAATTTAGTCAAAACATGCTCAAAATCAATTTACCCAAATTTTACCCTAATCATTTTCATGCTTAAACCTTACTCCATGATACCATTGTTGGTTTCTATGGTGGTCCCAAGATCAATATACGCAACGAAGAGTGGCGGAATCACACTTACATTGAACGGCTTTTGGATGTGATGATCAACAAAACTTTCTCCTTACTTGATGTATTCGGCCAAGGTGACTTTGTTGATGAAGATGACCAAGCTCCAAGCTTCAATGGATTCCAAGCTCTTAGTTCGGTTTCCCTATCACATTGTATTGATTCTATAATATGCTAGCAAGATGGAAGAAAGAAAATGATTTCCTTTCCCCTTAGAGAGCTCACGGTTTTGGCAATTTTGGGAGAGAGAGTTTTGCTTCATTTTGTGTTCTTATTTTCTAAAAATAATTATAGAAAATCTATTACCAAAAATTTGGTATTAGCCTTTCAAAGAGTCAACCAAAGTTTTGGCTCCAAATTTGCATTAAAAGCCCACACCAACTTCTATCATGAATAGTGACTGCATGTCACTCACCAAAAAGATGACTTGACATCTATCATTAAAGTGACAAGTGATGTGACTCGCGATGTGACTTGTGGCAACACTTGATTCGAAATTAAAGTGGCGTCGCAAACAATTTCGGGCTCGGTTTCATTAATTCCGAATTAACGAGTTTTACGTTGCGTCGTAATTAAATCAAATTTAATTAAATAACCATGCCTAGCAAAATTACTATTCACGTCATTTGCGAATTAATTCTAAATCAATTCACTAGCCCGAATTAAAATCCAATTTTAATTCCGCGTCGAAATCCAATTTCGTATAATATTTCGAATATATTATTTTATCGATTAATTCCAAATTAATCGTTCTCTCTCTTCAAATAGTACTTTATCCCAGATAAAGTCTCTCCACTATTAATCCCAGATAATAAAGTTCGAATCATACGTCATTGGTGAATCTTCGGGAAGCGACCCAAGAGATCCCTGAATATGTTGGCAGTAAATTCGGTCGTCGGACTATCCGAACACGTACGTACCTTGTACTACGTTCTTACCGATTTACGAGACAAGGTTGGCTTCTAGCAAAGCGCCATGCCTACCCAATTCTCCAGAAATATTCTTAATGGAATATATAATCTATGTCAGGCGTAGTATACATAGTATTGTGTATCTCGTGATCCAGTATCGGATGTCACATGCATAGCCTGGGGCTGGAATAATGTCTGCCTTGTACGAAGTATATATCGGATCATAAGCAACTAGTTTCTTTATTATCGGATAATCATGACCTAGTCATATTATCCCGACGGTTGCAACCTTTTAGAGAACCAGTTCTGTATCCCTGCGTGACCATCATCTCCATATGAAAGAAGTGATACTTTCGTCTTGACATCACACCCAATACACTACGATTCTCAAAAAACCCAGAACAGTGTACACAGAACCTGTTAAAGTCCTGGACGACCAAAACCAAAGCGTATTGATTGTCGCAAGTACTAGCGATGTAAGTCTCAGGTTAAGACCAAAAACACCTACCCTGATACGGACTCCCATAGACACATAGTCATACTACCAATAGGATTCCGTGGGGTCTAACCAGAGCGAAGCTGTTTTCCGTACCATCGGTAAAACACAACCTCTTACCACACTTGCATAAGTATCCAATACTTAAATATATGAGAACTATGTTGTTACGCTTCCATAACACGCACAAGTGCGATACTAGTCTATTCCGCATTATCGATGTCCAGTCTCGATAATACTACGACTAGGGATATTTAATGATTAAACCGTCGTGGATTGATATTGTCTCATATCATCTCAATCTGGAACTAATCATAAGGACTTTCATCATTCACACATTTAAGTAATCTAATTACGAAATGATAAAAGACAATTTCCAATGCTATATAATTAATTTGTACAAAAACACAATGTCTTTTACAAATAGTGACGCTATAGGTCATAACTGTCTAACACTAACCATGATGGTTTAATACTTTAGCCGATTTGTCTGTCTACTTCGTGTCGAAACTCTTTGAATTTATCAAAAGTTTCCGATTCATGTTTTAAAAGAAACACATAACTATAACGTGATGCCACATCCGTAAAGGTTACGAAGTGTTCATATCCACCTCTAGCCCAGCTAGATATTGACCCACTTACGTCACTATGAACAAGGGCTAACAGATCGCTGGCACTTGTACTTTTACTAAGTAAAAGGTGTTTTAGGCATTTTTCCTAATAAACTAGATTCGTAGACATCATTTGAATAGAATCAAAATGTCCTAGTATCCACTCTTCAAAAGTGTAGATATACGAGTCTTGTTTAATGTGTCCCAGATAACAATGCCACAAATAAGTCTCATCTGATTAATTCAGTCTGAGCTATTTGTTTGTCATGTTATACGTTTGAGATTCATTATATTCAAAATATAAATACTGTTATTCACACCTAATGTGTTTATCTCAATATTATCTTTATAAAATAAAACACTTTAGTGTTCTAAAATATAAAGGCATACCCGCAACGAGTTATACTCTGATATAGAGATAATGTTTCTAGTCAAACTAGGTACATTTTAACAGTTTCCTAATTTAAGTACACACTCGAAAGGTAGTTCCTAAATTTAGGATTCTACGGTTAAAATAACGACTCTCGTCCTGTTTCCGATTCGCAGATCAATCTCAACTGAAGTCAGTATCTCGCTAATCAGCAAATTCCGCACATCAGTACATATCTTATGTACCACATCTAGTATCAAAAATAAAATTTTGAAATTAATAGTGAACATGTTTATGACAAACATACTTGAAGCCGGAGCCTTGCCCCGCCTTCACTTCCTTCATGTCTGCCTTGTCCATACGACAGTCACGCTTCCAGTGACCCCATTTGCCACAATTTAGGTAGACATCTTGGGATATGTCATTTGTCTTCCTAGAACACTGTGATGATTTTGCCTTTGCCCCTTTTATAAGCTCTGGCTCTGCCTCCTAGAGCATAACCATCAACTCTCCAAGATTTTTCTCTTGGTTCACAATGAACCTGCCCCAGCTTTCGGGTAGAGACTATAAGATCAAATCTTTGGTAGTCTCGGCCATTTAGGTAATGCCCAGCTAACCTAGCTGATCGATGTCAGCAATCATCTGCGACACCTAGTGCTCGAAAAATGTACCTTCTAACATACACGAGCTAAAGAGCTTCTTATGCAATTCATACTTCTAAGATCTTACAATAGATCTATGAAGATCTTTAATTTCAACATCATGTTCTAAGGATCTAATCCTTTTGTCTGACGACGGAATTAAAGTGTCATTGCATTAAGCATAATGGATTGAGCACCAAAGTTATCATCACATGAATCTTCCAAATATCATGTTCTACTATTTGCTCAACTCCGGGCTTAGGCTCGAGATGTTACTTTATCAAATATAATAACTTCTCAATTCCTAGGACTATCTTGAGGTTTTATTCCCAATCTGAAAATTAAAGCTGTTTAATGACATTTTTACCCAGGTTTATGTTTTAAACGCTAATCTTTCAGTTATGTTGATTGCTATAGTCCAACTATCCAATCAATGATTTCAGGTACTATTGAATATAATGATTACTATAGTCTAATTATATAATCAACTATAATTTGATTGGTTAAATTCAAATATATTGATTGCTATAATCAAATATTTGAAGTAGTTTGAATACAGTCCAACTGTTTAATTAAAACAACGATTAAATATTAGTCCAACTAATATATTGTGTAATTACGAAAAATTGAAATGAGCGCATATTGACAAGTATCTAAACGAAATTGCAAATTTAATAATTGCCTCCCACTATTTTTCGGCGAGCCTCTAACCCTCTGTTGAGTACTCGGGAAACCTAGTTTCCTAGTGGGCTAGGATCCCGTTAAATAACACACAACCTTGACTTTGGGCAACAAGCTGTATGATATTTAACTAGGTAGATCTCTAAGATCAATTGGATCTCATCCAATTCCTAGATCCAGTAGGTGGACATCCAAGTCCGAAACATATATCTAATATATGCCAATATATCCAATACATTCCCTAACCTTTTTCCTCTGAATCAATTAAGCCTTGGCTCTGGCACAACAAACTTAATGATTCCAGTTAAACGGGACCCATTGACCTTGGAAAGCTTCATAATCGATGTCGATGGACAAGAAGTGATCTTGACTTTGGCCAACAAATCACAATTTGGACAAGACATGCGATATGGAACAAAGCCTTCATGATTCAAACACATCCGCGATGGACAAAGGCCTTGCCTTTGGCCAACAAACGAGTGTCAATCTTGGATCTTGAGAATGAATCATTCAATGGAAGGAAAACGCTTAATATATGTTGAGGGTTTTTCATGTAATTGGCAACCAATTAATTATCTTTGATTAGGTCTCATCATACACCCTTACACATGAATTCTAAAAGCATAATAAGGCGCGATAAATAAATTAATAATGATATGTGGATGGATATTTAAAGCAACTTGTTCCTAGAACAAATCTCTCCTTTTCCTCTCTCCCGCTAGTACAAATCTTACTTCTACCCAATTACATAACACTTCTAAAGAAACCTCATTTACATTGAGGGGAATATGTGAGAAGAGAAATATAAAGAATCAAGAGGTAATAGGCTGGACACGCAGGTCAATTTAATAAATTCTAAATTTATTACAACAATTTCCAAAATTGCCCTCACCCATCTAATATCCATCTGATATACATTATTCATACATCACATCCATGTATTCACACAAAACATGTTATCAATCAATCTAATCCAATTAATTAATCTGAAATTAATGACCATCCAATGTTCAAACAACGATTTGATTTGCGCGAGTCAAACTCGTTTTAAGAATAAGTACTCAAAATACGAATTCTTGAATTATATCAAACTACAATATTAAATCCAATTAAATTTGTATTCAATATTAATTCTATATTTAATTCAAAATTAAATAATTACACTTTATTAATGAGCATTTGAGACTTAGATTCTAAATCTAATTTAAACGGGTCTCAAAGCCCAATTAACATCAATGTCAATTTAATTAAAGTCCAATGGGCTTTCAATTAATTTATAAGGCATGGACTTTGGCAACCAAAGCTCAATAAGGAATAAGCTTTTGCCAAAAATCAATTAGGCCCATTAGGCCCAATTAAAATTTTAAAGGTCCATTATATTATATTTGGACTTTATGGATATGGTTTTGGGCCCAATTGGATCCAACCAATTAACCTAAACCAAACTTGGCCCAACCAAGCCCATTAAGCCCAAATACAACATTATAAGCCCAATTCCAAATTTAGCCCAACTAATTAAATTACAAAATTCCAAATTTCACAATTCAATTAACTAAACTGTATAAGCCATAATTAATTACTTAAATCAACATTTCCAAAATACCAATTTACATAATTAATCATGCTTTCTAATTATCAATTCATGTCCAACACAATTGAAGCAAAATCAATCCCAATTCATGCTTTGAAGATCACGGCAATTTAGGGATTTTAAATCCGATTTCAATTTTAATCCAATTAAGTCCTAAATCAATTTATCCCAAGTCTTTCAACTCATCCAATGATCAAAAAACAAAAATCACCATGACATTAGGGCTTCTCAAACTCTCGGCCAAGCCTAATTTTTGGGGAAAATATAATCCAATTTAATTTTCATCAAATTGATCATGCATAACTCTGAGTTATCATCATTCAAGCATACTCAATCAAACAATTTCATCAAAACATGCTCAAATCAATTTTACCCAAATTAAAGTTAAGAACCCTAATTCCAATTTCATACTTAATCATGGCTCTGATACCATTGTTGGGTTTTCTAGGTCAAACCAAGATCATATTAAGCAATGAAAAGTGCGAATACATCAAAGTAAAGTTGCGGAAATACTCACTTTGATCGGCTTTTGGATGCGACGAACACAATAATTTTTTTTTCTTCATGACTTTCGGCCAAGCTCCTCCATGGATGATCTTCAAGCTCCAAGCTTTGTGAATGGATTCCATGCTCATGAATGGATTTCCCTATCACCTTTGTAGGACTCCTTTAGTGTTCTAGCACCTTGGAAATTTGCCACAAAATCTCCCTTGCTTTTTGTTGTTCTCGGCCAAGCCAAAAAATTGAGAGGAAAAATGGCAAGAATGCCGTGAGAGAGAGTGGGAGAATAGAAGATGTGTGTTGTTTTTTGTTTTGTAATCTAATTACACAAAAATGAAAGTCAAATACCAAAAATAATAAAAATGGTAAATGTCTTTCAAGCCATCACACTAGTGTGTTTCACACTCAACCACCTACCAACAACTTCCATCACATTAAAGTGATAAAGTTGACTAGTGATGTGACGCGTGATGTGACTTGTGGGCCCCACAGTAGCATACCGGATTGACATAGTTTTTCTATCGCGTGTACATTCCCTTGATTCAAAATGCGAGTGGGCCCGCAAACACTCTCAGGCTCGGGTTCGCTAATTCCGAATTAACGAATTTTCCATTGCGACATAATTAAATCAAATTTAATTAAATAATTATGCCTAGCAAAATTACTATTCACGTCGCTAATGAATTAATTCTAAATTAACTCGTTTGCCCGAATTAAAATCCAATTTAATTCGCGTCGAAATCTAATTTCGTATAATATATCGAATATATTATTTTATCGATTAATTCCAAATTAATCGTTCTCTCTCTTTAAATAATATTTTATCCCAGATAAAATATCTCCGTAATTAATCCTAGATTAATTTTCTCTCTCTTATAATTAATCCCAGATTAATAATGTGCGAGTCATACGTCATCGGTGAATCTTCGGGAAGCGACCCATGAGATCCCCAGATATGTCGACAGTAAATCCGGTCGTCGGACTATCCGAACATGTACGTACCTAATACTACGTTTTTACGTATTTACAAGACATGGTTGGCTTCTAGCAAAGCATCGATGTCTACCCAATTCTCCAGAAATATTCTTAAAGGAATATATAATCTATTTCAGGCGTAGTATATATAGTATTGCGTATTGTGATCCAGTATCGGATGTCACATGCAAGGCCTGGGGCTGGAATTATGTCTGCCCCGTAAGAAGCATATATCAGATCTCTGGTAACTAGTCTCTATAATCAGATAATCATGACCTAGTCATATTATCCCGATGACTGTAGTACTAAAGAGTACTAGTTCCATATCCTGCGTGATCATCATCTCCATATGACTAGAGTGATACTTCCATCTTGACATCACACCCAATACACTACGATTCTCAATATACCCAGAAGAGGCGTACACAGAACCTGTTAAAGCCCTGGACAACCAAAACCAAAGTATATTGATTGTCGCAAGTATTAGCGATGCAAGTCTCAGGTTAAGACCAAATACACCTACCCTGATTCGGACTTCCATAGACACATAGTAATACTACCAATGGAATTCCGAGGGGTCTATCCAGAGCGAAGTTGTTTCCATACTATCGGTAAATACAACCTCCTATTACACTTGCATGAGTATCCAATACCCAAATATATGAGAACTATGTCGTTTTGCTCCCACAACGCGCACAAGTGCAATACTAGTGTATTCTGCATTATCGATGTCCAATATCGATAATACTACGATTAGGGATATTTGAATGATTAAACCTTAGTGGATTAATACTGTCTCATATCTTATTAATATGGAACTAATCATATGGACTTTTATCATTTATATATCCCGGTAATCCAATTACAAATGATAAAAGAGAAATTTCCTTTGTCACATAGTTAATTTGTACAACAACACCATGTTCTGTACAAATAGTGATGTTATGGGTCATAATTATCCAACAACTCATATATGTACTGATGTGCAGGATCTGCAAATTAGCAGGAGACTGGCTTCAGGAGAGATAGACCTCCGAGTTGAAAATGGGACTAGAGTCACCGTTTTGGCTGTTGGGACCTACATTTTGGAATTGCCCTCAGGGCATGTACTAAATCTACCAGACTGTTATTATGTACCTAGTTTGACTAGGAATATTATTTCTGTGTCTTTATTAGCCCAATGTGGGCATACTTTTGTATTTAGAAACACTGGGTGTTTTGTGTATAAAAATGATATTGAGATATGTAGTGCTGATGTGAATAATGGTCTTTATATTTTGAATATAAATCAATCTCAAACATATAATGTAACAAACAAATGGCTTAAATTAAGTAACAAAGATGAAACTTATATGTGGCATTGTCGTCTGGGACACATTAACAAGACTCATATATCCACACTTTCGAAGAGTGGGTACTTGAACGGATTTGATCCAAATTCATATGACATATGCGAATCTTGTTTATTAGGAAAAATGCCTAAAACACCTTTTAGCGGTAAAGGTGCACGTGCCACCGAACTGTTAGCCCTCGTTCATAGTGCGTATGTGGGCCCATGTCTAGCCAGGCTAGAGGTAGATATGAATACTTCGTAACCTTTACGGATGATGCATCGCTTTATGATTATATGTATCTTATGAGACACAAGTCGTAAACTTTTGAGAAATTCAAAGAGTTTCGACACGAAGTAGAAAAATAGACCGGAAAAAGTATTAAGACATTACGGTCGGATCGTGGTGGAGAATACTTAAGCAATGAGTTTCTTGATTACATGAAAGAATATGGTATTCTTTCACAGTGGACTCCTCCCGGAACACCTCAATTAAACGGTGTGTCCGAAAAGAGAAACCGAACTTTGTTGGACATGGTAAGGTCGATGATGAGTCGCACAGAGCTACCATTTCTTTCTAGAATTATGCATTGAACAGTTCAATACTTATTTTGAATAAGGTTCCGTCAAAGTCTGTTCAACAGACTCCATATGAAATATGACCAGGAAAGAAACCAGGTTTCTCATTCCTAAAGATTTGGGGATGCTGGGCATACGTTAAATGTTTGTATAGTAC
Organism: Zanthoxylum bungeanum; assembly: GCA_019454045.1. Classification (NCBI taxonomy): domain Eukaryota; kingdom Viridiplantae; phylum Streptophyta; class Magnoliopsida; order Sapindales; family Rutaceae; genus Zanthoxylum; species Zanthoxylum bungeanum. The sequence continues at coordinate 13,312 of SKCR01005731.1, read as the reverse complement.
CAAACTAGAACCTAAATTTGATAAGTGTCTATTTGTAGGTTATCCTAGGGAAACCAAATGATATTACTTCTACAACCCACGAGCGAACAAAGTATTTGTTACTCTACATGCTGTTTTCCTTGACAATGAATTCCTAAATATAATGGTAAGTGGGAGGAAAGTAGAACTCGATGAAAATCAGAGTGATACTGTTCCTGGCACATAATCTTTAACGAAACATGAACAGTTCATCAGGGATAAGACTGTACCACAACCTTCGAATACACAAAAACTCCGTAGGTCGGAGAGAGTCAGAAAATAACCTAAGAGGTATGGATTTCTGATTTCACCTCAATGTAGATATTAATCTTATTGAGGAAGACGAACCGGCTACATATGAGGAAGTGATACAAGATATCGACTCCACTTTATGGCAAGAGTCCTTGAAGTCTGAAATGGATTCCATGTACACCAACCATGTTTGGACACTGGTTGATTCACCAGAAGGTGTAAAGCCTATTGGTTGCAAATGGGTCTTCAAGAAGAAGACCAAAATGGATGGCAACATACAAACGTACAAAGCTAGGCTTGTAGTGAAAGGGTATCATCAATGACATGTTACCATGATTAAATCCATTCGGATAATGCTTGCTATTGCTACATATTTTGATTATGAAATATGACAGATGGACGTCAAAACCGATTTCCTTAACGGAAACCTTTTGGAGGATGTTTATATGCAACAGCCTGATGGTTTTGTCGTGCCAAAACATGCAAACAAGGTTTGCAAGTTAAATCGATCCATTTATGGATTGAAGCAAGCATCGCGTTCTTGGAACCAACATTTTGATGAGATCATAAAAGAATATGATTTCGTTCAAAACGAGGTGATCCTTGTGTATATAAGAAGGTTAGTGGGAGTGCACTGACATTCATTGTCCTTTACGTTAATGATGTATTGTTTATTGGCAATGACAGTCCCATGCTACAATCGGTGAAAGCTTGGCTTTCATTAAAATTCTCCATGAAAGATCTGGGAGAAGCATCCTTTATTCTAGGAATAAAGATCTACCGGGATAAATCTAGAAAGCTGTTTGGACTCTCCCAGAGCACATATATTGAAAAAGTGTTGAAGAGATTCAACATGGAACATTCTAAGAGAGGACTGTTTCCAGTGTCATATGGCGTCATTCTATCTAAATACATGTGTCCTAAAACACAAGATGAGAGAGACAATATGAGTCAGATCCCAAACCCTTCTGTAGTCGGATCGATCATGTATGCCATGATATGTACGCGACCTGATGTCTCGTATGCTTTGAGCATGTGTAGTCGCTATCAGGCCGATCCAGGTGATGGTCATGTGTAGTCACTATCAGGCCGATCCAGGTGATGGTCACTGGGTTGCGCTTAAGAACATCCTTAGTATCTTAGACGAACTAAGGATGCTTTCTTATCTATGGAGATGGAGAACTTGAGGTAACAGGGTATACCGATGTAAGTTTCCAAACCGATAAAGACAACTATAAGTCACAATCCGGGTATATATTTTATTTGAACAACGGAGCAGTGAGCTGGAAATCTTCCAAGCAATAGACTGTTGCCGATTCAACAATAGAAGCAGAATATATTGCTGCAGCTGAAGCAGCAAAAGAGGCAGTTTGGATCAGTAAATTCATAATTAGATTAGGAGTAGTTCCATTAGAAGTTGAGCCCGTTCCTTTGTATTGTGACAATAACAGGGCTATAGTGCAGGCTAAGGAACCGCAATCTCATCAACGATCCAAAAAAATTTCTTCGACATTTCCATCTGATTCGTGAGATCATACATCGTGGCGATGTGAAGATCGAGAATGTCACATCAGATGACAATATTACAGTTCCACTGACGAAGGCTATTCCTCAGCAAAAGTTTGAGTGACATGTACATAGTTCAGGTGTTAGACACTTAAGTGATTGGCTATAGGCCAAATGGGAGATTGGTACTTTGTGTAGTGCTCCAAGCTCTCCTTTGTATGAATGGTTTAACTCCAAGCTTGATCTTTGAATTCCAAACTGAATGGGATAGTTTCCCAATCACCTTTGTAGACTCTTTTGTGTTCTAACAATGGAAGAAATTGCAAAAAAATCTTCCCTATGTCAAGAAGCAACTCTCGGCATTTGAAGATGAAAGGAGAGGGATGGTTTTCACGCCAAAAGCAAGAAGAGAGAATGAGTGATGTGTTTCAATTTTGTTTAATGTATATTTGATTTCAAAAATAAAAAAAACATTTTCAAAAGTCAAGTAGGTAAAAGTCTTTCACAAGTCTAACTTGTGTATCTTACAAGTTACCAACTATTATGCTCACTAACTTCTATCACCATAAAGTAAATAGTTGACTAGTGATGTGACTTGTTGTGGGCCCCACTTAATTCAAAATTCATTGGGCCCGCAAAACACATATCAGGTTCGGGTTCGCTAATTCCAAATTAACGAATTTTCCATTACGACTTAATTAAATCAAATTTAATTAAATAATAATGCCTCGTAAAACTATTACGAAAGTCGCTCGCGAATTAATTCTAAATTAATTCGTTCGCCGAAATTAAAATCCAATTTTAATTTCGCTTTGAAATCTAATTTCATTTAATATATCGAATATATTATTTAATCGATTAATTCCAAATTAATTGTTCTCTCTCTACTATTTGAATTTTATCCCAGATAAATTCTTTTCGCAATTAATCCTAGAATAATTTTCTCTCTCTCATATTTAATCCCAGATTAATTCTGTTCGAGTCATACGTCATCGGTGAATCTTCGGGAAGCGACCCATGAGATCCCTGGATATAATGGTAGTAGATTCGGTCGTCGGAGTATCCGAATATGTGCATACCTCGTACCACGTCCTTACCGATTTACAAAACATGGTTGGCTTCTAGCAAAACATTGTGCCTACCCAATTCTTCAGAAATATTCTTTAAGGAATATATAATCTATAACAGGCATAGTATACTAAGTATGTGTATTGCGATCCAGTATCGGATGTCACATGCTAGGCCTGGGGCTGGAATTGTGTCTGCCCCGTACGAAGCATATATCGGATCACTAGCAACTAGTCTCTTTAATCAGATAATCATGACCTTGTCATATTATCCCGATAGTTGCAACATAATAGAGTACCAGTTCTGTATCCCTGCGTGATCATCATCTCCATATGACTGAAGTGATACTTCCATCTTGACATCACACCCAATACACTACGATTCTCAATAAACCCAGAAGAGGCGTACACAGAACCTGTTAAAGCCCTGGACGACCAAAACCAAAGCGTACTGATTGTCGCAAGTATTAGCGATGCAAGTCTCAGGTTAAGACCAAATACACCTACCCTGATGCGGATTCCCATAGACACATAGTCATACTACCAATGGGATTTCGAGGGCTCTATCCAGAGCAAAGCTATTCTCGTACTATCGGTAAACAGAACCTCCTATTACACTTGCATGAGTATCCAATACCCAAATTTATGAGAATTATGTCGTTACGCTTCCATAACGCGCACAAGTGTAATACTAGCCTATTCCGCATTATCGATGTCTAGTCTCGATAATACTACGACTAGGGATGTTTAATGATTAACCTTTAGTGGATTGATATTGTCTCATATCTTATAATCTGAAACTAACCATAAGGACTTTTATCATTCATATATACAAGTAATCTAATTACAAAATGATAAAATGGCAATTTCCTTTGTCACATAGTTAATTTGTACAAAAACCACAATGTCTCTTACAAATAGTGATGTTATGGGTCACAATTGTCCAACATAGGGAAGCTGCAAAGTTTAGATATGCCTGAATGGAAATGACAAAAGATTAATATGGATTTCATAGTTGGACTTCCACGTAACCCAAAGAGGTATGACTATATATGGGTGATTGTGGACAAGTTAACCAAGTCTGCACATTTTCTATCAGTAAAGACTAATTATATAGCAGCCCAATATGCTAGACTGTATTTGGATGAGATAGTTTCGTTGCATGGTATATCAATCTCAATAATCTCTGATCAAGGTTCCCAGTTCACATCCAAGTTTTGGCAGTTATTCCAAGCCTTGGGTTCCCAACTATATTTTAGTACGGCTTTTCATCCTTATACGGATGGTCAGTCAGAACGGACTATACAACCCTGGAAGATATGTTACGAGCCTGTGTGATCGATTTTGAGGGAAGTTGGAACCATCATTTGCCACTTATAGAGTTTGCATATAAAAATAGTTATCAGGTAAGCATTCAGATGGCGCCTTTCAAGGCTTTGTATGGTCAGAAGTACAGATCCCCAGTGAGATGGTTTGATACTGGGGAACAAAAATTTCTTGGCCCCGATTTGGTGTAGGAAATAGTAGAGAAATTAAAGCTAATTAGAGAAAGGATGAGGACAGCTTAGAGTCACCAGAAAAGTTATGCAGATCGTCAGAGGAAAGACTTGGAGTTTCAGGTAAAAGATTCAGTATTTTTGAAAGTATCTCATTTCAAGATAGTCATGAGATTCGACAAGAGGGGTAAGCTCAGCCATAGGTATGTCGGGCCATTCCAAATACTTTGGAGAGTTGGAGGGAAAGTCGATGAACTGATATTTTCACCCAGCATGGATATAATACATAATGTGTTTCACGTATCTATGTTACGTAAGTATTTGCACGATGAGTCATATGTGTTAGAGCCCCAAACAATGTATGTTAGTCAAGATTTGTCTTACCTGGAGCAGCCAGTAGTTATAATGGGTTGAGAGACCAGGAAATTACGATCTCGATGGATTCCCTCAGTCAAGGTGGTTTGGCAACACCATAAGAGACAATAGCCTATTGACCGGCGTAATCACACACGCGTATAACGCAAGCGCACATAGCGTTCAAGTAATATAAAAAGATATCGATCCCACGAGGACTTATTACCTATTTTATTAATTTTATGAGGTTAAGTGATTACTAATATCTAATAAGTTGTTATTTTGAAATGATGAAGATTCTAAATTTTAAAACAAGTAAAAGAAATTGAGAGTAGATTAATGAGAATTAGAACTATCTAGGGTTGTGAATTCTTCCAATATTAATTAAAAGATGAAGTAGTTAAATCATTGTTGGGTAAATATTGATTTATTAATCTGGAATATTAAATTATGTAAAAACCTCTTCCGATGGTCATTTACAAATACCTAGTTTAATTCAATTGAATCACATGTCTATGTCAACAAATTATCTAGATTCATTAAGTTTGAATTCCAATTATGATTATACCCCCGCCCAACAGGTATATTCCTATCCAGTAAGGAAATCTATTAAAGGTTTATCTATCCTTAAAGAAGATCGTGGGTTGTTGAGTATAAGGTCTTTAAACTTAAAGTCCCCATGTCTAGTTCATTTTAAGTTTTATCTAGTCAATTTTATTAATGGCCAGTTATAAAAAGGCATTAAGATTATAACTCAACAAATAACTCTTTAATTACCCAAACTATAATCTACCCCTTTATAAACCGGTGATATTAGATTTTATCACAACCCTAGATATTTAACTTAGTTACAACACATAACTAAAACTGATAAAAACTTAAAAGACATAAAGTGAAATTGCTGAAAATTAATTGTAGAATAATAAATTGCAAAGAAATGAAATGAAATGAAATGCTAAGGTAAAAGGAATTAACTTCTACTATTTACTATTTAGATATCTCCCAATAAAATAATATATAATCTTGTGATATTTTAAACCAACCGTCCAGAATGGCGGTATCCTGATTAAGTCAAATTCAAATATACCAGCCATAAGGCGGAACAGAAATATAAACTTAAACCAACCGTCCAGTATGGCGATATCCTTATAAAGTCAGGTTAACCAGATTAAATTGAATAACCAACCGTCCGGAATGGCGGTATCCTTTATTAAGTCAGGTTTTAAATAGTTTATATATTATATTTTAAGGGAGATTAATCTAAATAGCAAAAGTAAAAGTATTACCTTATTACCTCAGCATAGAGATGTTACCCACTCATAGATGGATAGAATTACTACTATAAAGCGTAAATAAAACTGAATATAAGAAGAAAATAAGAAGAACTCTCTTTTATTTATAAGGATTTCATAGGATGAGGTACATTTGAAACTAAGAAATTGAATTCTATTTATAGGCGAAAAAAATCTAATTTTTTATTATTATTTTCTGATTTTTTATTATTTTTTTTTTTTTTTTTTTGGATCGCTGAATTTTCGACACGTGGCATGGTGGCTAAAAAAAACGGCTCGTTGAATTTTTTACATGTGGCATGCGGTGCAATTACCAAAATATCCTCGGTGTCGGGACGCCCAAAATTACCAAAATACCCTTTTTGCCAAATTTCACAGTTTTGCTCCAAATCACCTCTCCAGAATGTCCTGAAACTTATTTTGGTGTCAGGATGCCCAAAATTACCAAAATACCTTTGTGTCGGGACACCCAAAATTACCAAAATACCCTTTTTACCAATTTCACCAAATTTCACAGTTTTGCTCCAAATCTCCTCGAGAATGTCCTGAAACTTTATTTATCTACAAAATAACACAAAACACATTAAAATATTCACAAAACTCAAGAAACTATACAAAATATTAAGTTAAATGAGGGAAATAGTGATAGTTTTACCACTCATCACACCCCCAAACCTAACATTTGCTAGTCCTCGAGCAAAATAAAATAACATAATAAAATTTTAACTAAGCCACTTTCGTAGGGATCACGAAAGTTGTGTATTTGACTTTTAGAACCAAAATTGTGTATTTGATTTTAGAAATCAATTACCAATTTCACTTAACACATTTATCTCTCTCTCTCCTCCATTTTTTCCTCTCTTCTTCACGCCCTGGAGGGCAAAATTTCTTTTGTTCTTGGCAGTGAACTGCCATGAGTCTTGAAGGAAAAAGGAAGCAAATGTTTTATTTTTGTGGTAAAAATCATAAGAGTTAGCACTCCGAGAGACATGCGAAGGTGATATGGAAGTTCACCCATGAGCCGGGAATCATTTGAAGAAGCTTGGAGCTTGTTCAAGGACCTCCAATGGCCGAAAATGGTGATGACAGCAACTGTACTGCCGAGCAGTCCAGTGGGCAGAAAGTATTCTGCAACTTTCTCGATTGTATTCACACATTTTCATGCTTGTTTATTAATCCTTGGGACCTTAGTAAACTCCAACAGTAATCAATATATTGAATTTAACCTATTGAATTATAGTTGATTGTATAGTTGGACTATAGTAATCATTATAATTAATAGTACCTAAAATCGTTGATTAAATAGTTGGACTATTAGAATCAAGATAAATTGAAAGATTAGTGTTTAAAATATAATCCTGGGTGAAAATGTATTTAAACGACTTTAATTTTCAAATTGGGAATAAAATTTCAGGATGGTCCTGGAAACTAATAAGTTACTTTATTTGATAAAATAACATATTAGGCCTAAGCCCGGAGTTAAGCAAATAGTAGAGCATGATATTTGGAATATTCATGTGATGATAACTTTAGTGCTTAATCCATTAAGCTTGCCGAATAGACGCCTTGATTTCTTAATCAGAATTAAGGATTAGATCCTTATAGTATGATTTTGAAATTAAAGGATCTTCATAGATCTATTCTCTAGATCTTAGAAGTACTAAATTGCAATAGTAAACTCTTGGAGAGTTAATGGCTATACTCAATGAGTCAAAGCCAAAGTTTGCAATAAGGTAAGAAGCGCAAGGCGCATCTCACTTCAACATCCCAGAAGGCCAAGGCTAGGCCAAAGGCTTCTGGAGTGTAGAACTGGGCAAAGGCAAAATCATTATAATCTTCTGGGAAGATAAAGAACATATCCCAAAATGTCTACCTAAATTGTAGCAAACGGGCTCACGAAAGCGTGACTGCCGTATGGACAAGGCAGACATGAAGGAATTGAAGACGGCCAAGGCTCTGACTTCAAATATGTTTGTCATAAACATGTTCGCTACTAGTATTAAAATTGGATTTTATATACTTAGTATGGTACATAAATATGTATTGATGTGCAGAATCTGCTATGAGCAGGATACTTACTTTAGTAGAGATTAATCTGCGAATCGGAAACGGGACGAGAGTCACTGTTTTAACAGTAGATACCTAAAATTAGGAACTACCCTTCGGGTGTGTACTTAAATTAGGAAACTGTTAAAATGTAACTAGTTTGACTAGAAACATTATCTCTATATCAGGGTTTAACCCGTTGCGGGTATACCTTTATATTCTAGAACACTAAAGTGTTTTATTTTATAAAGATGATATTGAGATAAACATATTAGATGTAAATAACAGTATTTATATTTTGAATATAAATAAATCTCAAACGTATAACATGACAAACAAATAGCTTAAACTGGTTTGATCAGAAGAGACTTAGATGTGGCATTGTTGTCTGGGACACAATTAAACCAGACTCGTATATCCACACTTTTGAAGAGTGGGTACTAGGACTTATTTGATTCTATTCAAATAAAGTATATGAATCTAGTTTATTAGGCAAAATGCCTTAAAACACTATTACTTGGTAAAAGTGCTAGTGCCACCGATCTGTTAGCCCTTGTTCATAGTGACGTAGGTGGGCCCATATCTATCTAGGCTAGAGGTGGATATGAATATTTTGTGACCTTACGGATGTGGCATCGCGTTATGGTTATATGTTTCTTTTGAAACAGGAATCAGAAACTTTTGATTAATTCAAAGAGTTTCGACACGAAATAGACAAACATATCAGCTAAAGTATTAAACCATCACGGTTAGACTATGATGAAAATACTTAAGCAATAAGTTTCTCATATACTTGAAAGAGTATAGTATTCTTTCGATGAGGACTCCTCCCGGAACACGTCAGTTTTATGGTGTGTCCGAACAGAGAAACCAAATTTTGTTGGACATGATAAGGTTAATCATGAGTCGTTCTGAGCTACCATTTCCTTCAAATGATAAGCTTTAAATAGTGCAGAACATATTTTGAATAAGGTTCCATAAAAATCTGTTTGACAGACTTCATATTAGATATGAACATGAAAGAAACTGGGTTTTCTCATTCCTGAAGATTTGGGTATGCTAGGCATATGTTTGGATGATACCAAACTAGAACCCAAATCGGATAAGTGCCTAATTTGTGGGTTATCCTAGGGATACCAAAGTATAGTACTTATACATCTCACAAGAGAACAATTTAATTGTTGCTCGCCATGCGTTTTCCTAAGAGGAATACCTATATGCAGTGGTAAGTGGGAGGAAAGTAAAACTTGATGAAAAATGAAGTAATACTATTCCAGGCACCGATTCCTAATGGAACATAAATAGTTCATCAAGGATGAAACTATACCAATAATCTTCGAATACACAAGAACCACGTAAGTCAGAGAGAGTCAGAAATCAACCTGGGGTACGGGTTTCTGATCTCACCTCATAAAGATGTCAATCTTATTGAGGAATACGAACTGACTACGTATGAGGAAATGATACACGGTATCGACTCCCTATTATGGTAAAGTGCCATGATATCCGAAATGGATTCCATGTTTACCAACTGTGTTTAGATACTAGTTGATGTACCGCAAGGCATTGTGCCTATTGGTACTATATGAGTCTTCTAGGAAGACATACATGGAAGGCAACATACCAACGTACTAAGCTAGGCTTGTAGCAAAAAGGTATCATCATCAACATTGTGTCGATTATGACGAAACCTTTTACCTATTGCCATTGGTAAATTCATTTGGATAATGCTTGCTGATGCTACATGTTTCATTTATGAAATATGGCAGCTGTTATGCCAAAACTGCTTTCCTTAAAGGAAACCTTCTGGAGGATGTTTATAACATCCTGACGGTTTTGTCGTACCAAAACGAGCAAACAAGGTTTGCAGGTTATTCGATCCATGTATGGATTGAAGCAAGCATTACATTCTTGGATTTATCATTTTGATGTAATCATAATGGTGTATGATTTGATTCAAAACGAAAATGATTCTTGTGTATATAATGAGGTTAGTGGGAGCGGCACTGACAATGAATGTCCTATATATAATGATAATATGTCATTTCTTGGAAATGATATTCCCAAATACAATCAGTGAAAACTTTCCTTTCATAATAAAATTCTCCGTAGAATTCTTGAGAAAAACAACCTTTATTCTAGGAATAAAGATCTACTGGGATAGATTTAAAGTTGTTAGTACTCTCCGTGAACTCGTACATTGAAATAAATGTACGTGACCTGGTGTCTCATACGCTTTGAGCATATGGAGTCACAATCGGGCCAATCCAAGTGATAGTCATTGGATTGATGTTAAGAACATCCTTTAGTATCTTAAAGAACTAAGGATATTGTCTTAAACTATGGAGAATGAGAACTTGGAGTGACTAGGTTCACTGCTGCAAGTTTCCTAACCGATAAAACGACTGTAAGTCGTAACAACGGTACTATAAAGTTTGTATAACGGAACAGTGAGCTGGAAATATTCCAAGCAAGATAGTGTTACCGAATAAACAACAAAAGTGGGTTATTACTGCAGCTGAGGTAGAAATAGAAGCCTTCTGGATTGATAATAATCCTAATTAGATTAGGAGTAGTTCTGTTAGCAGTTTAGCTAGGCTACAACGCAGGCTAAAGAATTAATGGTCTCATCAAAGATCCAGATATATACTTCGATGTTCATCTGATTCGTTCGGATCATACATCGTGGCGATGTGATGATCGAATAAATCGCATCAGATGATAATCATGAAAATCCGCTGACGAAAGCATCTTTCCTCAGCAGAAGTTTGAGCGAACCATACATAGTTCGGGGTAAGACACTCGAGTGACTGGCTATAGGCCAAGTGGGAGATTGTTGGACAGTTATGACCCATAGCATCACTATTTGTACAGATCATGGTGTTGTTGTACAAATTAACTATGTGACAAAGGAAATTGCTCTTTTATCATTTGTGATTAGATCACCAAGATGTATAAATGATGAAATGTCCTTATGATTAGTTCCTGGATTAAGATGATATGAGACAGTATCAATCCACGAAGGTTTAATCATTAAATATCCCTAGTCAGAGTATTATCGAGATTGGACATCGATAATGCGCAAAAGACTAGTATTACACTTGTGCGCGTTATGAAGGCATAACGGCATAGTTCTCTTATATTTGGGTATAGGATACTCATGCAAGTGTAGTAGGAGGCTGTGTTTTACCAATGGTACGGAAAACAGCTTCGCTCTGGATAGACCCCTCGAAATTCCATTGGTAGTATGACTATGTGTCTATGGAAGTCCGAATCAGGGTAGGTGTATTTGGTCTTAACTTGAGACTTGCACCGCTAATACTTGCGACAATCAATATGCTTTGGTTTTTGGTCGTCCAGGGCTTTAACAGGTTCTGTGTACGCCTCTGCTGGGTATATTGAGAATCCTAGTGTATTGGGTGTGATGTCAAGACGGAAGTATCACTCCAATCATAGTGGGGATGATGATCACGTAGGATACGGAACTGGTTCTCTTATGTACTGCAGTCATCGGGATAAAATGACTTGGTCATGTTTATCCGATTATAGAGACTAGTTACCAGAGATCCGATATGTGCTTCGTACGGGGCAGACACAATTCCAGCCCCAGGCCTTGGCACGTGACATCCGATACTGGATCGAAATACGTAATACTAAGTATACTACGCCTGATATAGATCACATATTCCTGTAAGGATATTTATGGAGAATTGGGTAGGCATGGCGCTTTGCTAGAAGCCAACCTTGTCTTGTACATCGGTAAAAACGTAGTACTAGGTACTTACGTGTTCGGATAGTCTGACGACCGGATTTACTGCCAACATATCCGGGGATCTCATGGGTCGCTTCCCGAAGATTCACCGATGACGTATGACTCGCACTTTATTAATCTGGGATTAATTAGATGAGAGAGAGAATTAATCTGGGATTAATTACAGAGATATTTTATTTGGGATAAAAATTAATAAAAAGAGAGAAAACGATTAATTTGGAATTAACCGATAAAATAATATATTCGATATATTATACGAAATTGGATTTCGACTCGGGATTGAAATTAGATTTTAATTAGGGCGAACGAGTTAATTTAGAATTAATTCGTTAGCGACATGAATAATGATTTTGCTAGGCATAATTATTTAATTACGTCGCAACGGAAAATTCGTTAATTTGGAATTAGCGAACCCTAGCTCGGGAGTGTTTGCGAGCGCACTCGCATTTCGAATTCAAGTACGGCCCACAAGTCACATCAAGCGTCAAATCACTAATCAAGCAATTGATGTGACAACTTGTCACTTAATTGTGTGAATAGTGATGGAAGTTGTTGGAGTGTTGGATGGCTTATTGCCATTTGACTTTTTGGAAAAGCAAATTTAGAAAAATGAATTTTGGAAATTCATAAAGTGTATTAGATACACAATTTTCTTAACAACCAACACTTAACACACATTTCTCTTTTCTCTCTTCTCTCCTTAACGCCCAAGGGGCTGCACTTCTTCTTCTGTTTTCTGCTCACTGCCGAGACACACAAGAAGAAGCAAGTGATGATTTTTTTTTGCAAAATCAAGAGTGCTAGTACACAATGGAGACATACAAAGGTGATAGGGAAACCTACCCGTGAGCTTGGAATCACCATTCGAAAGCTTGCAGCTTGGAGCTTTGAGATGGCCGAATCTTTTGGAGTCCAAAACTGCCACTGCTGTGAGCTTCCAAGGAGGGAGAAAAAGTTTTTTTCTTCGACGCATCGCCTCAACCGATCGATGTAAGTATTCTGCAACTTCTTCGATGTATTCACACATATGTTTCATTGCTTTAATCGATCCTTGGGACCGTAGAAACCCAACTGTATATTTGAATTAGAGTTCCAATGGTCTAACCTAATGGACCATGAGCAAGTGAAGCTCATATAGATATGTAGGCATTCATTGGAGTGAATACTGAATGACTCACAAATGATTCATAATATCTAGTTATACAAACTACCATAAATAGGAATCTCCTCGAGTCGAGTAGCATATGTGATCCTTTAACTATAGGATATCATTGATTTTATGTGTGATCCTCCACACTTAGATGGCATGTATGCTAGAGATCTTTTATGATCTGATCGTTAAATATTCGTTGGGTGTGAATCGATGCACTCGTTAATCAGTGTGTATCAAGATATGATTTTTCTACCTAAATATGTATCATAAGAGGTTTAGGTATCCATGTTTATGAATCACAATTCTTAAGACTTTGGCTGAAGCCCATCACCTAGGGTTGATCACATATACATCAA
>SKCR01005730.1:0-25695 GCA_019454045.1 Zanthoxylum bungeanum | reverse complement strand
TTGACGGACAGAGGACATGTGCATATGTAGAGGACTGAGGGGATGGTGATACGTAACGCCCCCAGATCCTAGTTCAGTGCTAGGGGAGGTGATACGTAACGCCCCTAGACCCTAGTTTCAGAGCTTGGAGGGTAGCATAGATCCGCACCCCCAGTTCTAGTTTATGACTTGGGGGACGTCGATACGTAATGCCCCAAGACCACCAGTTTCAGGGACAGTAGTGGCATGCTTTGGGGGACGGCGATACGTAAAACCCTAAAGTCATGGATTTGCACTGTTTGCTCCAGTTAGGCGTATGGGGGGACGACGATACGTAACGCCCTCATACGTCAAGTTTTCAGATACATACCAGTTTCCAGATATTATATTTTCAGAAACAGAGTTTTCAGATATCATATTTTCAGAAAATAGTTTTCAGAAATCAGATTTTAGAAGCAGTTTTCAGAAAGATCAAGTTTTATAAAAGAAAATTCAAATAAAGTTTTCAAGAAAAGAGTTCTTAGATAGATTTATTTCTGGACCTTGATTTAAAACCCAATGATTTATTTCAGTATTTCAGTTTTATAGTCCATTCACTTAGATTGAATAGTGATCTAACCCACATTCCCGGTTTTCTGTGGTGGCAGGTTTTCTTTGAAGACAGCTTGGGAGGACGGATACTGATGCAGTCACTTGGGTATGGAGTCCATCAGTCCAAGATAGAGAAAGAGTGAAAGAGTCCAGTCAGATTCAAATGAAAGTTATGTAGTAGTATTGTGTTTTAAGTCAATCATTGTTAAAGTGTATTTTTAAGACTTCATTTGCAGGTATTAAGTTTGTATGTCATGCTTTGCTTGGGCTACGGTCCCATATTAATGAAGAAATGAATATTAGTATATGTTTATGATTTGAGAGTCTGAGGCTTATGGGGTTAGTACGGCTATCCCCTTCCGGTAACATCTCCCGAATGGGGATGTTACAATAATCTAGAGTTCCAAAGTCTAATTTAATATTACATGTCGGACATAAATATATTTGACCCAATCATAAGCATATTTGTTTATACTTCCAAAGATTTCATAAATAATTTATTAGCCTAATTTCAACTTCAAGCAATGTTATTATGTATTCAGTATATAATTCATCACTATATGTCACAAATTATAACAGAGCTTTGGAGAAGATCAAACTTACCTAGCAAGGTTGATTCCAAGATCCAATCTTTTTCTCCCTGTTGAAATGTTGTGGAGAACTTCCAAAGCTAGCAAGCTTCATTCCAAGATCCAATCTTCTTCTCCTTGTTGTTGTAGAGAATTTCCAAAGCTCGCAAGCTTGGTTCCAAGATCCAATCTTTTCCTCCTTGTTGAAATATTGTCGAGAACTTCCAAAGCTTCTCTAATACTTCTTTTACTTAGGCTAATATCTATAATTCTTGCTTGTTTAGCTTTCTCAAGCTTGATTAAAACCTTGCTCTGCCTTTTATAGCAAAGCTTATGTAATTTTTAATTAATAAAAGTTTTAATCAATTTTTATGTGGGCTTAATTTAATTTTTCCCAATATGTATAATTAGGTGTGACTAATCACTTTTGTCTACCACTTTGATTTAATCCAATTAAATCAAGACAAAGTTTAATTAAATGATTAATTATATGTCCACCACTTTGATTTAATCCAATTAAATGAAACCAAATACACATATTATTACATATTAATAATTACCAAAATGTCATCCATGGTAGAGATATTTATGAATAAAAACAAGCCTTTCTTGTGAGATTTTGGATTAATCCAATTAATCCAATTGGGTCAAAGTAAATAATTAATGTTATCCAATAACACTTAATTGTTTTAGTTGATAATTATAATATCAAATATTATTTCTTATAAAAAATATCGGCTACCCAAGTGCTCAATGCGTACACTTCATATTGTGAGATTCTCTAAGTCCAGACGCGTTTGCCATATAAACATAGCTTATATGTACACAATTCGACCACCTTCGAATTCGTGAAGAACACGAACAACCTTTCTGAACTATACAAGTGGAGGTCATCACATACGTTTAACAATCCCTCTGTCATATGCAATCTGAGTTGTGCTTAGGAAACATAGATTACACCGTCAAGTTTCTGAGGCTCACATTTTATGTCGACATATCAACGATTTTTTACAACTAATCAAAACACCATTTCTGATATATACGATCCACCATAGGGGAGCATCTTTCGCCAAAGCCTAAATAATCGTGACATACTCACATGGATACCTAAACCCCTTATGGTATACATACGGGCCGATAGATCTTATCTTAATACACACTTGATTAATGAGTGCATCGATCCACACCCAACAAACATCTAGTGGTCAGATCATGAAAGGTCTCTAACATACATGGCATCAAAATGCGAAGGATCACATATAAAATCAATCATTTCCTATACAGAAGATCACATATGCTACTTGTTTCGAAGAGATCCTATTGATGGTGGTGTGTACTTCCATCTATTATGAATCACATGTGAGTTATCCAATATTCACTCCAATGAATACCCACATGTCTATACGAGTTTTCCAAGATCATGGTACATCGGGTTAAACCATTGGAACTTCAATTCCAATATACGACATGTGCTAGTCTTATAGGTTATAGGAATTCGACAATATTCCAAAACTAACGACTATGAATATTTACTTTAAGAATAGTTTATAATACTAATACTATCTCAATTTCGGACAACCCAGTGTCTAGTATTACTACATGACTATTCTAAGGTCGATGTCATTCTTAGCATATTTATATATCAATCTAATATACATAATGACATTACCATTAATAAGGTGTGAAATGAAATTATAGTTTTTTATTATTAAATAATAAAATATAATGTACAATAAATTATTCGGTTTAGCGCTTCAAGCACCAACTCCAACAACTATATTGATGGACATCAACGTAGTTCAACTTATATAATATATCTACATCAACGAGAGTGAAACTTTAGGTTTTTAGTAGAATAACCTAAAATTAATAATTCAGAATATTTAATTAAAGAGTTTAATTAATATTTTGGTATTATTGGAGCTCGGAACTGTAGGTCAATTTGGTTCTCGTTCTAGCTCGATATACTATAGAAAATCATATCATAATTGGATAGTCCAAATATGAACTCACATGTATAATAAT
Source organism: Zanthoxylum bungeanum (assembly GCA_019454045.1). Classification (NCBI taxonomy): domain Eukaryota; kingdom Viridiplantae; phylum Streptophyta; class Magnoliopsida; order Sapindales; family Rutaceae; genus Zanthoxylum; species Zanthoxylum bungeanum. Next base: position 22,531 of record SKCR01005730.1, on the reverse strand, counting down.
ATATTATGTTAAAATTATTAATGTGATTAGTAATTGAAGTCACACTTGAAAATTATATTAAACAAGTTTAATATCAAAATTTTCATTATTTAAAGATTATGAGATAATCATATAAATTTTTTATTTTTATTTTTTAAAATTAAATTATATGATAATTTAATTATTATTTTGAATTAAAATGTGTATTAATATATAATATCAATACACATTATTTCAAAATGAGTTACAAAATTTGTATTAAGGTGGAGGTTTAATGTCTTCATTATGAAACAATTAACCATGAATTTTATTGTCATAAAATTTGAAAGTTTGGCAAAAAAATGCCCAAGGGTTTAAGACTATAAGGTAATTTCAATTATAATTATGTTAACCAAAACCTTAACATATAAAAGAAAAAGTTATTTCGCTTTGTGAATTAATTTTTTCTTTTTACAAACCCTAGCCAACTTTCCTTTCTCTTTTCTCTCAAATTTTAAAAGAAAAATAAAAATAGAAAAAAAATTATGTGTGACTTTTAATCTCTAAATTGTTTAGGGAATAATTTTGTGAGCATAACCCACTCTATGTTTTGTTGGTAACGAGTCATAGCACGAAAGATCATTTGGTGTTGAAATAAATTCTTCATTCTTCCTTTCTATAGCACTCACGGCAGTGAGCAGAAAATTCACTCACTACTGCCACTTTTATTAGTCATTTGTGAGTTATTTTGTGGTAATTTTACAAATAAATTTGGAAACACAAAGGGATATTTTGGAGTGATTATATTGTCCAAAAGTGGCAGAAAAATCAACAACCAGCCAGCACAAAATAGTAAGTTATGCTCCGTAAATGGAGTTTTTGGTGTGTAAAACAATCTAGTTTTTGGGTTGTTGTTCTGGGGTTGTTCAGGGCTGGAAAAATCATTAAAAACATAAGAAAAACAAGTCCAAAGGGGCTGGATATTTTTGACTAAGAAGGGAAAATGCAGAAAAAATTTTCAAGGTCGATCCCAGTGCATAACACGTTTCCGCCGAGCGGGAAATCATTTCGTACACCTAGATCAGAAGGGTTAGCCGAAGAGTCATAATCGTCAGATACTTTGGAAGATTTGAAGACAGTGAAAGTCCAAACATGCCTTTCAGCCCACTATCTTAGGAAACAACCTAAGAAACATAAGACTGATATAGAAGATACGACTTTCAAGGGCAGGAGTAGGGGAAACCCGTACTGTTGATAAAGCTTGGCTGGCAGATAGAATGAACAAGCATAGAGACTGGGAATGGGAATATAGTGCCATGGTTGAGACACCACCAATTATATATCCATAAGATTTTAGTGTTCGACAGTCGCTGCAGCCACTTTTCGACGCATCATAAGAAAGGTTCTTTGTCACCAAGGCAAGGGCGAGGTGATGTCGGGGACCATAGTGTTGGTTTCTAATTAGGTCCCAAGATTCATCAAATCAAGCAAGAAATTTGCATGAATACACAAGGGAGTAAGGCGAAATACATACTCACATTGACCGGATCTTGCAACGCGATGAACACGAGTCTTCAAGCTTCTCAAACTCGCGGCAGTGGCCTCCTAGAACTGCAGGGACTGCTCGGTTTTGGTCTGTTTTGGCTCCTCCAAAATCGGCCATTGATGAACACCATGGAAGCTCCAAGCTCCAAGCTCCAAAACGATTCCAAGCTCAAGTGTTCGTTTCCTTTTCACCTATGTATCACTCATGTGTGTGCTAGCACTTATTCTTCTTCTTTTCTTCTCACTAATTCGGTCAAAACCAGAAAATGAAAGGAAGAAAATGGTTCCAAACCGTGAAGAAGAAGGAGGGAAAAGAGAGGGAGAGGAAAAAACGTGAAAGTCAAGTGGAGAGAGATGTAAAATGTTTTACTTATATATTTATTTTTATTTTCCAAAAACAAAAACAAATACAAAAAGCATTTTCCATTTACCAAAAAACAAAAAGCAAAAGTCAAAAAGCAAAAAGCAATTAATGCTTTTCAACCACCACATCAATCACTCAAATCAAGTGACAACTTGTCACATCACTCAAAGTGACATTTGATTTGACGCTTGATGTGACTTGCAATTTGACGCTCGATTTGATTTACGTGCCGCACTCGAATTCGAAATGCGAATGCGCTCGCAAATAATCCTGGGCTTGGGTTCGTTAATTCCAAATTAATGAATTTTCCGTTGCGTCGTAATTAAATGATTACGCATAGTGAAATCACTATTCACGTCGCTAACGAATTAATTCTAAATTAATTCGTTCGCCCGAATTAAAATCCATTTTAATTCCACGTCGAAATCCAATCTCGTATAATATATCAAATATATTATTTTATCGATTAATTCCAAATTAATCGTTCTCTCTCTCTTAAATTAATATTTTATCCCAGATAAAATATCTCTGTAATTAATCCCAGATTAATTTTCTCTCTCTTCTAATTAATCCTAGATTAATTAAGTGCGAGTCATACATCATCGGTGAATCTTCGGGAAGCGACCCATGAGATCCCCGGATATGTTGGCAGTAAATACGGTCGTCGGACTATCCGAACACGAAAGTACCTCGTACTACGTTTATACTGATTTACAAGCCAAGGTTGGCTTCTAGCAAAGCGCCATGCCTACCCAATTCTCCAGAAATATCCTTATAGGAATATGTGATCTATATCAAGCGTAGTATACCGTAGTATTGTGTATGTCGATCCAGTATCAGATGATCAAGTGCTAGGCCTAGGGCTGGAATTGTGTCTGCCCCGTACGAAGCACATATCGGATGTCTGGCAACTAGTCTCTATAATCGGATATACATGACCAAGTCATAATATCCCGATAGCTCGAGCATTTAAGAGAACGAGTTCCGTATCCGATGTGACCATCATCTCCATATGACTAGAGTGGTACTTCCGTCTTAACATCACACCCAACACACTACGATTCTCAATATACCCAGCATTGGCGTACACAGAACCTGTTAAAGCCCTGGACGACCTCGACCAAAGTATATTGATTGTCGCAAGTATTAGCTGTGCAAGTCTCAGGTTAAGACCAAATATACATACCTTGATTGCAGACTCACATAGACACATAGTCATACTACCAATGGGATTCCGCAGGGGTCTATCCAGAGCGAAGCTATTTCCCGTACCATCGGTAAAACACAACCTCCTATTACACTTGCATGAGTATCCTATACCCAAATATATGAGAACTATGATGTTATGCCCTCACAACATGCACAAGTGTAATACTAGTCTTTTACGTATTTATCGATGTCCAATCTCGATAATACTCTGACTAGGGATATTTAATGATTTATCCTTCGTGGACTGATATTGTCTCATATCATTCTCCGTCCAGGAACAAATCATAGAGACCTCTCATCATTTATACATCTATGTGATCTAATCACAAATGATAAGAGTGCAATTTCCTTTGTCACATAGTTAATTTGTACAACAACACCATGATATGTACAAATAGTGACGCTATGGGTCATAATTGTCCAACAATCTTCCACTTGGCCTATGGCCAGTCACTCGAGTGCTTGACACCCGAACTATGTACGATTGGCTCAAACTGCTGAGAAAAGGTTTCGTCAGCGGATTTGTATGATTATCATCTGATGCGATTTATTCGATCATCACATCGCCGCGATGTATGATCCGAACGAATTAGATGAATATCAAAATAAGTATATGGTTCGTCGATGAGACCATTAATTCTTTAGCATGTGCTGACGCCTAGCTCAGCTGCTAACAAAACTATAACTAATCTAATTAGATTTATTATCGACCCAAATGGCTTCTATTGCTGCCTCAGCAGTAGCAATAACCCGCATTTGTTGTTTATTCGGTAACAGTATCTTGCTTGGAAGATTTCCAGCTCACTGTTCCGTTATACTATTGTATAGTACCTTGTTACGACTTATAGTCGTTATCATGAAAGCCAAGCTTTCACACCGATTATTTAATGGGAATATCATTTCTAAGAAATGATATATCATCATTACTCAGGACATTCACTGTCAGTGCGCTCCCACTAACCTCCTTATATACACAAGAATTATTTTCGTTTTGAATTATATCATAAATTATTATGATTACATCAAAACGAAAATTCCAAAAATCTATTGCTTGCTACAATCCAAATATGGATCGTGTAACCTGCAAACCTAGTTTGCTTGTTATGGTTCGACAAAACCGTCACGATGTTGTAAACATCCTCCGAAAGGTTTCCGTTAAGGAAATCAGTTTTGGCATTCAGCTGCCACATTTCATGAATGAAACATGCATCATTAGCAAGCATTATCCAAATGGATTTACCATGGCAACATGTAAAAGGTTTCGTCGCAATCAACACAATGTTGATAACTCTACCTTTTCGCTACAAGCCTAGCTTAGTACGATGGTATGTTGCCATCCATGTATGTATTCCTTGAAGACTTATATAGTACCAATAGGCACAATGCCTTGCGGTACATCAATTAGTATCTAAACATAGTTGGTATACATGGAATCCATATCGGACTTTATGGCACTTTGCCATAATAGGGAGTCGATACCTTGTATCACTTCCTCATACGTAGTCAGTTGGTATTCCTCAATAAGATAGACATCTTTATGAGGTGAAATCAGAAACCAATACCCCAGGTTGTCTTCTGATTCTCTCCGACCTACGCGGTTCTTGTGTATTTGAAGATTATTGGTATAGTTTCATCCTTGATGAACTAGTTGTGTTCCATTAGGAATCGGTGCCAGGAATAGTATTACTCTGATTTTCATCAAGTTTTACTATCCTCCCACTTACCACTGCATATTGGTATTCCTCTAGGAAAACCGCATGGTGAGCAACAATCTAATTGTTATTATGTGAGGTGTATAAGTACAATACTTATGGTATCCCTAAGATAACCTACATTCGGCACTTATCCAATTTGGGTTTTAGTTTGGTATCATCCAAACGTAAGCCAAACATACCCAAATCATCAGGATTGTGAAACCCGGTTTCTTTCCCGTTCATATCAAATATGATATCTGTCAAACAGATATTTATGGAACCTTATTCAAAATACGTTCTGCACTGTTTAGCGTATCCGTTGAAGGAAATGGTATCTCAGAGCGACTAATGATTAACTTTATCATGTCTAACACAATTCAGTTAATCATTTCGGACACACCGTCAAACTGACGTGTTCCGGGAGGAGTCCTCATTGAAAGAATGCTATACTCTTTCAAGTATACGAGAAACTTATTGCTTAAGTATCTTCCATTACGGTCTTATCGTGACGGTTTAATACTTTAGCTGATCTGTTTGTCTATTTCGTGTCAAACTGTGAAAGTTTCTGATTTGTGTTTCAAAAGAAACACATAACCATACGCGATGCCACATCCGTAAAGGTCACGAAATATTCATATTCACATCTAGCCTAGCTAGACATGGGCCCACTTGCTTCACTATGAACTAGGGCTAATAGATCGGTGGCACTGGCACTTTTACCAAGTAAATAGTGTTTTAGGCACTTTGCCCAATAAACTAGATTCGTAGACTTTATTGGAATAGAATCAAATCAGTCCTAGTACCCACTCTTCGAAAGTGTGGATATACGATTCTTGTTTAATTGTGTCCCTGACAAAATGCCACATACAAGTTTCAACCTGATCAAATCAGTTTGAGCTATTTATTTGTCATGTTATATATTTGAGATATATTTATATTCAAAATATAAATGCTGTTATTCACATCTAATGTGTTTATCTCAATATCATCTTTATATAATAAAACACTTTAGTGTTCTAGAATATAAAGGTATATCCGCAACGGATTATACACGATATAGAGATAATGTTTCTAGTCAAACTAGTTACATTATAACAGTTTCCTAATTTACGTACATACCCTAGGGTAGTTCCTAAATTCAGGTATCTACGGTTAAAACAGCGACTTTCGTCCCTTTTCAATTTGCAGATAAATCTCAATTGAAGTCAGTATCATGTTCAAAACAGATTCTGAACATCAATATCATATATTTTATGTATCACACTAAGTATCTAAAATCTAATTTTAATACTAGCTGTGAACATAATTATGACAATCATATTTGAAGTCAGAGCCTTGCTCGTCTTCAATTCCTTCTTAGGATATGTCTTTTATCTTCCCAGAAGATTATAATGATTTTGCCTTTGCCGGTTTCAACACTCTAGAAGCCTTTGGTCAAGCCTTGGCATCCTGGAATATCGAAGTAAGGTGTGCCTTGCGCTACTTGCCTTATTGCAAACATTGACTTTGTCTCCTTGAGAATAGTCATTAATTATCCAAGAATTATTTATTTCAATTTTTAGTATTTCAAAGATCTAAAATAGATCCATGAAAATCCTTCAATTTCATTATCATACTATAAGGATATAATCCTTAGTTCTGATTCAGAAATTAAGGAGTCTACTTGACAAGTATAATGAATTAAACACTAAAGTATCATTATATGAATATTCCAAATATCATGTTCCACTTATTTGCTTAACTCCTAGCTTAGGCATAATATATTTTTTTATCAAATAAAATAACTTATTATTTTCTAGGACAATCCTGAAACTATATTCCCAATTTGAAAATTATAGTCGTCTAAATACATTTTCACCCAGGATTATGTTTTAAACACTAATATTTCAATTTATCTTGATTCTAATAGTCCAACTATTTAATCAACGATTTGTGGTACTATATATTATAATGATTATTATAGTCCAACTATACAATCAAATATAATTTAAATCAATTAACCTCAATTACATTAATTACTATAATCCAATTATAAAATCAACTGTAAATCGAAATTAATTAATTCAAATATATTGATTACTATAATCCAATTATATAATCAACTATAATACAGTCCAACTGTTTATAAAAACAACAATTTAATATTAGTCCAACTAATATTTAATTTAACGACGACGAAAATAATTTGTGATTGAACGCGATGGCGAGTAATTGAACGAATATTGCAATTTAATTCTTGCCTCCCACTATTTTTCGGCGAGCCTCTAACCCTCTGTCGAGTACTCGGGAAACCGTATTTCCTAGTGGGCTAGGATCCCGTTAAATATCACACAATCTTGACTTTGGCCAACCAAATTGTATGATAATTAACTAGGTAGATCTCTAAGATCAATTGGATCCAATCCAATTCCTAGATCCGGTAGGGGGATATCCAAATCAGAAACATATATCTTATATATGCAAATACATCCAATGCATTACCTAACCTATTTCCTCTGAATCAACTAAGCCTTGGCTTTGGCACAACAAACTTAGTGATCCCAGTCAATCGTGACCCATTGACCATGGAAAGCTTCGTAATCAATGTCGATGGACAAGAAGTGGTCTTGACTTTGGCCAACAAACCACAACTTGGACAAGACACTGATATGGAATAAAGCCTTCATGATTCAAACACATCTTCGACAGACAAAGGCCTTGACTTTGGCCGACAAACCAATGCTGTCTCGGATCATGAGTGAGAATCACTCAATGGAAGGAAAAACGCTTAATATTATTTGAGGGTTTTTCGCGTGTAAATTGGAAACCAATTTATTATCTTTGTTAAGGTTTCATCATCATACACCCTTAAAAATGCATTCTAAATACATAATAAAGCGCATATGAATAAAATAATAATGATATGCGGATGTATACTTTACATTGATCCTAGATCAAATCTCTTTTTCACTCTCCCGCTAGCACATGTATTTACTTCTACCCGTTACACTACACTTCTATAGAAACCTCATTTACATTGAGGGGAATAGGTGAGAAGAGAATACAAAGAGTATGAAGGTGGTAAGGCTGAACACGCAGGTCCAATTAATAAATCAAATTTATTACAATTTCCAAAATTGTCCCACCCGACTAATATCCATCCGATATACATTATTCATGCATCGCAACCATGTATTCATACAAGCATATTATAAATCAATCTAATCCAATTAATTAATCTGATAATTAGTGATCATCCAATGTTCAAACAACGATTTGATTTTTGCGCGAGTCAAACTCGTTTTGCGAATAAGTACTCAAAGTACGAATTCTTGAATTAAATTAAACTACAACATTAAATCCAATTTAATATGCATTTAATTCTAATTGACTATTTAATTCCAAATTAAATATTACACTTTTATTAACGAACCTTTATGACTTAAATTCCAAATTTAATCGCAACGGGTCTCAAAGCCCGATTAACATCTAATGTTTATTTAATTAAAGTCCATTGGGCTTTTAATTAATTTCTTTAAGGCGTGGACTTTTGGTCAACTCGGGTCAAACCCAATAACCAAAATCCAATCCGGGAGTTACCCCATAAGCCCAGAAATCAATCTTGGCCCATTAGGCCCAATTAAATAATTAAGGTCCATTAGGTCATAATTGGACTTTATGGATTCGGTTTTGGGCCTAATTGGATACAACCAATTTTGCCTAAACCTAACTTGGTACAACTAAGCCCAAAAGCCCAATTACAACCTTTAAGGCCCAATTTCCAAAATAAGGCCAATTAATTAACTTATAAAATTCCAAATTCCATAATTAATTAACCTAAGTGTTATACACAATTAATCACCCAATTAATATTTCTAAAACATAAATTAGCCTAATTAATCATGCACTTTAACAACAAATAGTGTCCAACACAATTTATCAAAATCAAACCCATTTTGACATGCTTAAAGTCTCGGAAATTAGGGGATTTTCCAATCCGATTCGGTTTCAATCCAATTGAATCCACAATCATCATTTCCCAAATCAATTCAACTCATCCAATGAATCAAAACAAAAAAATCACAATGAATTTCATGTTACTTGAATTCGGCCAAGCCTACATTTAAAGGGAAAAATGTTCCAAATCAAAATTCAATCCAATTGAACTTCAAAACAACATTACCCTATTGTTTTTAAGTCATCCAATGATCAAACAAACAAAAAATTACCAAGATATTAGGGTCTCGATTTTCGGCCATGCCCAAAAATTTGGGGAAAATGGATCCAATCCAATTTCATGAAATTGAACATACACAACTTCAATTCATCAACATACAAGCATACTTAATCAATCAATTCAACCAAATCATGCTTCAATTGATTTTACCCAATTCAAACCCTAACTTTTTCATGCTTGATCAAAGCTCATAGATACCATTGTTGGTTTCTAATTAGGTCCCAAGATTCAACAATTCAAGCAAGAAATTCGCATGAATACACAAAGGAGTAAGGCGGAATACATACTCACATTGACCAGATCTTGCAACGTGATGAACACGAGTCTTCAAGCTTCTCAAACTCACGGCAGTGGCCTCCTAGAACTGCAGGGACTGCTCGGTTTTGGTCTGTTTTGGCTCCTCCAAAATCGGCCATTGATGAACACCATGGAAGCTCCAAGCTCCAAGCTCCAAGCTCCAAGCTCCAATCTCCAAGCTCCAAGCTCCAAAAACGATTCCAAGCTCAAGTGTTCGTTTCCCTATTACCTATGTATCACTCATGTGTGTGCTAGAACTTCTTCTTCTTCTTTGCTTCTTACTAATTCGGTCAAAACCAGAAAATGGAAGGAAGAAAACGGTTCCAAACCGTGAAGAAGAATGAGGGAAAAGAGAGGGAGAGGAAAAAACGTGAAAGTCAAGTAAGGAAAATGTTTTACTTATATATTTATTTTTATTTTCCAAAAACAAAAAAAAATACAAAAAGCATTTTCAATTTACCAAAAAACAAAAAGCAAAAAGCAATTAATGCTTTTCAACCACCACTCAATCACTCAAATCAAGTGACAACTTGTCACATCACTCAAAGTGACATTGATTTGACGCTTGATGTGACTTGCGATATGACGCTCGATTTGACTTGCGTGCCGCACTCGAATTCGAAATGCGAATGCGCTCACAAATAATCCCGGGCTCGGGTTCATTAATTCCAAATTAAGGAATTTTTCGTTGCGTCGTAATTAAATGATTACGCCTAGCAAAATCACTATTCACGTCGCTAACGAATTAATTCTAAATTAATTCGTTCGCCCGAATTAAAATCTAATTTTAATTCCGTTTCGAAATCCAATCTCGTATAATATATCAAATATTTATTTAACGATTAATTCCAAATAATCATTCTCTCTCTTAAATTAATATATTATCCCAGATAAAATATCTCTGTAATTAATCCCAGATTAATTTTCTCTCTCTTCTAATTAATCCTAGATTAATTAAGTGCGAGTCATACATCATCGGTGAATCTTCGGGAAGCGACCAATGAGATCCCCGGATATGTTGGCAGTAAATACAGTCGTCGGACTATCCGAACACGTAAGTACCTCGTACTACATTTATACCGATTTACAAGACAAGGTTGGCTTCTAGCAAAGCGCCATGCCTACCCAATTCTCCAGAAATATCCTTATAGGAATATGTGATCTATATCAAGCGTAGTATGCCGTAGTATTGTTTATGTCGATCCAGTATCGGATGTTCACGTGCTAGGCTTGGGGCTGGATTGTGTCTGCCCCGTACGAAGCACATATCAGATGTCTGGCAACTAGTCTCTATAATCGGATATACATGACCAAGTCATAATATCCCGATAGCTCGAGCATTTAAGAGAACGAGTTACGTATCCTATGTGACCATCATCTCCATATGACTGGAGTGATACTTCCGTCTTAACATCACACCCAACACACTACGATTCTCAATATACCCAGCATTGGCGTACACAGAACCTGTTAAAGCCCTGGACGACCTCAACCAAAGTATATTGATTGTCGCAAGTATTAGCGTTGCAAGTCTCAGGTTAAGACCAAATACACCTACCCTGATTGCAGACTCCCATAGACACAGTCATACTACCAATGGGATTCCGCAGGGGTCTATCCAGAGCGAAGCTGTTTCCCGTACCTTCGGTAAAACACAACCTCCTATTACACTTGCATGAGTTTCCTATACCCAAATATATGAGAACTATGTTGTTGTGCCCTCACAACGTGCACAAGTGTAATACTAGTCTTTTACGTATTTATCGATGCCCAATCTCGATAATACTCTTACTAGGGATATTTAATGATTTATCTTTCGTGGACTGATACTGTCTCATATCATTCTCCGTCCAGGAACAAATCATAGGGACCTCTCATCATTTATACATCTAGGTGATCTAATCACAAATGATAAGAGTGCAATCTCATTTGTCACATAGGTAATTTGTACAACAACACCATGATATGTACAAATAGTGACGCTATGGGTCATAATTGTCCAACACATAGGAGGTAAAGAGGAAAACATACGGAGAAGTGTTAAGCTTCAGTTTCTCCTACAGCCACACCTAAAAAAAGGAAAGTTAGCTCGCTGGGTCAAAAACCTGAAGATGCGGCGGCCCGAGAAAAATGTTATGAGTTGCTCACTAGGATGGAAATCCGAAAGGACATTATGTTGGGGTTATACGTGGCAGAAGCGGGTTTAAGTTCGAGCGAAATTGTAGTTAAAATTTTTGTAAACTTACCAAATTAATTATTCATAAAATAAATTATTCAATATCATTTATGAATAATTCATTCTAATTTCATCTAAATATATTATTCGATATCAAATAATGACATAATTAATTTGGAAAACACAGCGAAAATTTTTACGAAAAGATTTTTTCCGTAAAATAGTATAAAATACGTTTTCGGCCAAACCGACCAACTGAAACCACACGGGACTGAACAGGTCAGCTCGAATAGTATCTGGTCAGTCCATGGGCTGCCCAAATAGTGTTGAATTCACTATTTTGATAGCCTTTACCCAGTATGTCCGAATTTCACCTACTAACGTTATTGTCATCGTTTTCGCGTATTTTCAATCTAAAATAATTTTCGGCAATTATTCTAATGCCCAATGCACATCCAATACAATTAAAAATCATATATTTCGTCACCATAAATTTGATTTTTCCAGATCTGATCAGGGAGCAAAAATAATCATTTTTCATGCTTTAAATCCAATTTCCTCAACATTAATCATATTAATCTCTACGCCAATTAAAGCCACCATAAATAAATTACTCAAGAATAATTCTAAGTATTACATGAGTGCTCATAACACTCTGATATGGCAACCAATCATCATATGAAAAATTTGAATTAATATTACACCAATATTAATCAATATAAGGTCACACATGCATCTATCCACCAAATCCATAAAGCAAATCAAAAAGCCCCAAATTTTAGAGTGTAAAGAATCTCTACAACTTTTGTAAGAATATCTAAAATGCTTAGAGAATTTTTATGCATTAGGAGGCTAGGTTTTCATTATTCAAGCAAATGAATTAAGGAGGGGGCAAAATGGTCATTTTAATTTATTTAATCTAATTAAATATCAAGGCTTTAAGTTATCAAACTAAACTTGAATACTCCGAGCTTAAATGTCATGCCATTAGTAACCAATAATAATTAAATATATTACATAACAATTATGAAATATAGATATTATTTTATTATCTAAATATTAAATATTTAAATATCTAAATAATTAATTAATATAGTTATTAATATATATATGTTTATTTACAATAAATAACAAAATACATATATTAATGACATGTGTCAAAATCTCATTTGACAAATAATTAACATGTATCTAATACAATTTTATATCAAATACAAATACACATTAATTACCAATTGATCGAAATGTCCCTAAGCATTGTTAATTTCGTTTAACCATTAAACATTTAAAATTAACTCATTTAATCCGAATAAATATTATGAATAATCTGTATTATTCATAACGCGTTGTCCAGGTACTCAACGAGTATAATTCATATTGTGGAACTCTATAAGTTTAGGATTATTCGTCAATGAGTCTAATTTCATGTCCATAATTACCCACTCGTAAATTATGACGACCACAGACTCGTAAATTATGACGACCATGGATAATCTCGCGAAACTATGCAAGTCGAGGTCATTACATATGTATAATCCCTCTGTCATGGGCTATCGATACTATACTAGGGATATAGATAGGAACGTCAAATCCCTGAAGTTTAATACAATAGACTTACAAATTTATGATCTCTTAATAACACTCGGAACTCACTTCTACAGTGTACCATGATCATGGATTTAATAGATCACAAACACGTGTCGGATACCTATGCCATGTACACAAGACTGATAGATTCTATCTAATACTCACATGATATCATGAGCATGAGTCCACCCCAAACGAATAGGCGAAGATCTGATATAAATAGATGGGTGGCATGAATGCCATCAAAGTAAGGAGGATAACTCATATATCCACAGTGGTATCTCAAGTCGAAGGACAACTATGCTACTAGACTCGAGAAGATTCTTATTGACGTTGGTGTATCACCTATTAGGAAATCTTTTCAGTGATCTGTTCAGTGTTTATCAAATAAACACCTATATATCTATAAGAGTTCCCGAGATTCACTATTCATTGGAATAAATCATCAGACCAAGTCTTGATATACGACATGGACTGGTCTCAGTGAATTTTATTAACCAACCCGTGTTAGTAAATCTTGACCAGGAACTTAATTTAAGAATATACAACTTATAGTGACACTTCCAAATGTTAATTACAAACTTCAAGGTAACTACGCACTGCACTGTAAATCCTCGGGTCTTTGTATAATTTATACATATCACTAAACCATATATAATTTCAATCTAATCGATATTAGATCGAATAGGTATTTAAAAAACAAGAGGTGGGACTATATATAAGAAATATTGTAACAAGAGGCCGACGACTATTACGCTATGGAAAGTATGATACATGACGTAAATCATGTTCAAGAATATACTTGGTCACAAAATACTTTTCGGGTATTCCATAATTCTTCGCAGTTCCAATACAGAAATTAGACAAGAATACAACCCGAACAATCCTTAGTATTTTAGACAATAATACAACCCGAAAAGACCTTAGTATTAGCCAAGAATACAACCCGAACATCATATTATGACTATGATATAAATCTCATAATCATAATATGCGGCAATGGACAAAAGAGTGTGGATGGACTTTAGCATGATTATTGGTGAGAAAGTGTCATCATAGTCAACTCCCTCTTTCTAGGTATAACCCTTAGCCACTAGCCTAGCCTTTAAGGTCTGTACCTTCCCATCGGCTCCCTTATTTCTCTTGTAGATCCACTTACAACCTATGAGTTTTACCCCATCAGGTCAGTCCACAAGTTCCCAGACTAAATTGTAGTATATAGACTCAATCTCGAGGTTTATGGCTTTGAGTCATTCCTCTTTGTCAGAATCATCCATTGCACTATGATAGGTCAATGGATCATCTACACCATCGCTGGAAGTGACAACTTGTGCCTCTCCAACTCCTAGATAACGATTAGGTTGTCACATAACCCTTTCACAATGGCTAGGTGGTAGATCATTCTGAAGAACTTGCATCTGACGCTCAGATGTCGAAGTTGATATGTGTTGGTCAACTATCATTGACGATGGTGCGCTGGCCAAACCAGTAAGTAACTCCTCGAGTAACACCTTACTACGAGGTTTGAACTGTCTCATATAGTCCTCCTCTAGAAACGTGATGTTTGTCGATACAAACACTTTATTATCTTTATGGCTATAAAAGAATCTCACCATAGTTTCCTTAGGATAGCCTACAAATAGGCACACCTGTGAACGTGGCTCCAACTTTGTAGTATTATTCTTCAGCAAATGTGCTGGACACCCCCATATGCGGAAATATCGTAAACTAGTTTTACGACCACTCCACATCTCTAAGGAGTCTTAGGAATAGACTTAGATGGAACTACATTAAGGATATACATTGTTGTTTGCAATGTATACCCCCAGAATGAACTAGGTAGTGAACTATAAGTAAACATAGATCTTATCATGTATAGTAGGGTTCGATTTCTCCTTTCTGTAACACCATTTTGTTGTGGTGTTCCAGGTGCTGTGAGCTGGGATACTATCCCATGCTCATCTAAGAATTCCTCGAAATATCTGTCAAGGTATTATCCTCCATGATCCAATTGTAGAGTTTTGATTGCCTTACCTAACTGGTTCTCAACCTCAGCATGATACTCTTTGAATTTTTCAAAAGTATTTGATATGTGCTGCATTAGGTAAACATACCCATATCTTGAATAATCTTCAATAAATATGACGAAGTATTCATAACCACCTCGGGCTCTTATATTCATCGGTCTAAAAACATCCGAATGTATTAGCTCAAGTGGTTGACTGGCTCTTATACCTTTTCCAGTAAAAGGTCTCTTGGTCATTTTTCCTTTTAAATAGGATTTATAAACATGTAAAGTTCCAAGCTTTAATTGGTTAAAGGCTCCGTTCTTTATCAACCTATCTATCCGCTCAAGGCAGATATAACCAAATCTAAGATGCCACTGATATGTGTCTTCGTGAGAAATCCTTTATCGTTTTATTTTAGGTTTCTCAACCTTAAACACTTCAGTGTTTAGCAGTGACATATATGTTGACGGTCTTAACACATACAAGTTATTTTTCTGAGTTTCTTGTGCATATGGTTAATCCAAAAACATTGACTTGTAGTGGGTGAGCTCATTAGCAGCTGGGTCAAAGTAAAAGTGAACTTATTCATAACATAGTTCATTTTAAACTGCAGGAAACTCTTCGGAAGAGTTTTCATAATCATGGTTACTGGCTCCGCTCATCAATATGAGAACCATGGGTTTCGACAGTGTTGATATAAGTCATCATCCTCAAGACGTACTCTCGGACTGAGTTCTCATCCTTCATCCTAACAGTCATCGTTGAGACCATAGCCTCATGACGTTGACGCTCCAAAAGTTGCCCGAACATGTCTTGCAATGACTCCATCATCTAAGATATTGAAGCCATAGGCTCATGCTTTGCAGCAAGAACCTCAGACATCCCAAGTAGCAAGTAGTAGCGGGCCTTCTCATTAGCCACAAACCATTTCAAGTAGGCATCGCGCACAACTTGGCCATCATTTCTAGCCGGCTTGGGAGGACACTCCTCCGTCAGGACAAACTTTAGGTCTTCACAGACCATGATAACATTCATGTTACTTTTTCACTTAACATAGTTTTCTCCCGTTAATTTATCATTTAAGAGTATATAAATATTTGGAGAAACCATTGTTGAAAAATAAAAATAAACATGCATTTAATATCCATTCATCGCATATTAAAACTATCAAACAATTTTAGCATAAATTTAAACATGATGCATGAACCATGATAAATAAATTAGAAACCTAAGAGAATTATTATGCCACGAAAATCTAATTTAAGAGAATTACTATGCCATGAAAATATATCATCTCACAAATAAGTGTCATCGTAGGGTAGGTCAAGTATTTGTATGATAGATTGAGACAATCTCAAACGATAAATATATGCGAGAATAACTCTTATTCCTATATTTATCAACCACTGTTTGATTTGATCAAGGAATTTTGATTAACATTTAATCATTCCCTTATGAGTGTGACCCGTCGTTTCGGAACCCTTGGACTTAACTAGTGAAGTGCTGCCGCAGGGTAGGTCAGTTCACCAGATACATCTAGAGTACCTATCCTCTCGGAATACAAACTTGATATTGACCTAAAATGGAGACTATCCATATGAGGATGAAAGCAAAGCCATCTCGAGGCGCCTTTTGAATCTCATATTTTCGGACTAACAACGGAGATCGCGGGATATACTGTCATATGTCCCTCTCCCACTCATTATTTTAAAATTAAGGTTTCAATTTTAAAATATCTAATATTTTATATTTACTAGTGTGAATAAATTTTTGATGGCTAAATCATAATTTTACTAACACTAGTATATTATTAGCGACCTAACCAATTTTAACTCTTAAAATTTATATCACTAATATCATTAGTCTCTACTAATTAATATACTCAATTAAACTAATTTAATTGGTGTAGTATTAGTGACCTATTATATTTTAACTCTTAAAATACTAGAACACTAATTAGTTTAAAATTTTTGGAATCCTAAAATGGTCAAGTTTTTAATTAATCTAAGTACGTTAAAAAATCTAAAGGTACATGGAATTGTATCCCGAGTACAGACCACATTACCGTCCATTCAGATTCGGCTATGGAATTTAAATCCGGGTTTCCATCCTATGTACCAATGAAATTTATGATGCACTTATTAAGGCCAATATATTAGAATTTCAAATTTTAAACTTTAAAACCAATTAATCAATTAATCGTTTTCCATGCATACCATATTCCAATTTAACATTTTAAATCACATAAAATCACATTTCATGTCTAGAATATACATGCATCCAAAAACATGTTATGACATGTGAAATGCTAGAGTAGGCACTCTAAGCTCTATGACATGTTATTCAAACATTTCAAATTAAACATACATACAAAAAATATTTTGCATTGACTGGGCTCTTATTTTTTCTATACTTATCTAATTAATACAAAACTATCCCAAGGCATCCATTGGTCTTCAAATCTCACTCTAAGGTGGTGTTGGCTCCTTTTGCAACTTCAGTACTCCAAATTACAACCATTAAAACTTGTATATTGGAAAATTAAATTAAAAAATTTGTAAGCAATGACCTTATGGCCTTACATCTCAAAACCAAAACCAACACAAAAATAAGAGCCGAAAAAATTTACGACCAATGCAAAATCCATTTACCACATGAAAAACAATAACAATTCATCTTATGAATATTATTTTGTGCCTACTCATCTAAACATGCATATCAATATTTATAACTCATATAAATATATAAACACAGTAACTTTAAATCAAAAGAGAAGGGTTAAGAACACTTTTCAACATTTCCTCTCGATGCCAATTGTAGGAACCGATTTCCTAGCGCATCAGAAACACATTAGGCACTAGGATCAGACTTGAAAATATTTTCTGCTCTTCCCTTTGAATGATTTAATTTTATCAACACCAAGACTGAATTCTTGCTTATGTTTTGGACAAAATGACAGCCCCAAAACAGCCCCGAACAGCGATATAAAAAACTAGACTAATATTTGGACCCGAAATGCACCAAATTCACTGTCTAGTACAACCCTTATATGAATCAATTTCTGCTATGGTTTAGGTCTGATGTTTTAGCCAAAACCAGTCCCAACATAGCCCCAAAAAATCCTTTAAAGTTCCCTCAAAATTCTAAATCAAACGAAAAACAATCCGAGTCATGTTTCACTAATACAACGTGCGACAGTAAGCAAAAACAATGCTCACTGCCATGGGTCAAGGAAAAAGGAAGAAGATGGTTTTTTTCGACACCAAAAGGTCTTCTGAGCTATATCTCGTTACCAACAGAATGTTGGGTGGGCTACACTCATAATACGAATCCCTAAACTCTTTAGAGATTCTAAGTCACACAAGTTTTTTCTTTTATTTTCTTATTGTTTTTGTTTTTGTTTCTCTCAATACTTGAGAGAGTTTTTGGAAGAATAAAATGTTCCTAGGGTTAGAATGAGAGGCTCAGGCAAAAATAAAATCTTGTTTTCTTTTTATACCCTGGATTTCTAGTTTACAAAATAAAATAAAACCCTTCCAATTCCCCTTTCAAAAATTTGGCAATGGTGTTATTATTTTCAAAATTTTGTAACAATAATATTTAATTTCCAAAATAAGAAAATGTTGCAAAATTGAATGTATTATTGTACCTTTCAAAAGGTGTAAAATCCAAAATAAAACCAAGGGTTTCCAAAAACCCGAAATTTAGAAATTCCAAATTTGACCTTATTAAATTCTATCACATATAATTTAATTTCATGTATTTAATAATTATCATATAATTATTAAAACCATATATTAAATTTTAATAAATAGTTTCAAGTGTGACAAAATAATATTATTAATCATATAAATAAATTTTCATATGTGAGTATATAATTGGACTATCCAATTATATTTAATCTGCTACAGTATATCTCGGAATATTAATTAAAATCTTAATTAAATATTCTAAATTATTAACTCTGGGTTATTCCACTAAAAACTCGAAGATTCACTCTCGTTGCCACAGATAGATATTAAGCTGAACCACGTCAGTGTCCATCGATATAGTCATTACATATAGATGAACCCTTCACGAGTATTCATAACCATTATGAATGTTAATCTTTCTATTCGTAAAAGAAAGACTTGAACGCTCTAACTATTCAAGTACCGAATCAACCCTTAAGAAAAATAATCCTCTATATCTCACAAGAAGGAGTGAACTCTATATCTATGTAAAACGTCCCCAACTACATACCAAACCATGTCCGCAAAGTACGTAGCTATTGGTCGGGATTGCTACACTAACCTCACCTTTCAGACATCGAAAAGGGAATAAGCCATTTCGAGTGACAAAACCAAATGATTGGGATACAAATGGTAGTAGTGAAAATGAGATCCATGATTAGAGACAATCAAGGGAATGGTCGGAAAGGCCAAGTGGGCTTCAAATGCAGAGTTGGGATTCAAGTTTAGAGTTGGGCTTCATGTTTAGATGAGACCGGGGTGAGACTTCAGGGTAAATAATAGATGTCCAATAATTCTGAGAATGGGGAACACACTATCACAGAAAGAATCAAAGCATCTCATGAATTGATCGAGGCATTGGGACACCTATGGGTGCATCGACCATCAAAGCAGAGATCGAGGCATCAGTGGACCTAAGGGTCTGTCAACTAAGTAAACATCAAGGCATCTCATTACCGATCGAGGCATCGGGAGACCTGCGAGTCCATCGACTATCAGAACAGAGTTCGATTCATCTCACTACCGATCAAAGCATCAGGAGACCTGTGTGTCCATCAACTATCAGAGTAGAGATCAAGGAATCTCACCATCGATTGAGGAATCCGGAGACTTGCGGGTCCAACAACTATCAGAGTCGAGGCATCAGATGACCTGAGAGTCCACTTATCAACAACTTACTATAAAATCCATGTGAGCTCGGTGAGACCCAGCAAAGTAGGAATGTAAAAATACATGTATGACTTTGATAGGCATGTCACTATCATACACTACACTAGCCTGCCAAAGTGAGGGAGACTATAGACACTTCATTTTTATGCATAGCTTAATGATGAGTCTCTTATGGGGACACCTCTAAAAGATTGGAAATTTGCATGGATAATTGCTAGAAAGAAAGGGAACATCAGAAAATATAGCGAAACAATGGCCAAACATCATCTTTCTCTGGCCTACCTTTATCCACACCTTAACTAGGGGCCGAATATACTTCAAAAAACCCTAGATCCGGCAAGATATATCTAGTTGTAAAAAACACACTGATAATCAAACCATGGAATCACGGGATTTGATTGATATCCAATCGGATATGTAATTCAAATTATATGTCCAGTCGGATATATAATTTGAATTGTATATCATGATAGATATGAATTGAGTTGTAATCGATCATGAAGATCCTCAGTTATTAAAATTACGGGCATGATATATCCTACAAGATGTGTATCTTAAATATATATCCGGCTGGATGTGTCTCGAGATGTAACTGACACAATATATTATCAATCAATAGAGGAATTGAGGATATTTTGCCCCCTCCTTCCATTCTTAACCCTATTTTTCTATAAAAAAAGTGTTCACATTTGACACAAAGGGGAGATTAATCAGCTACCAAAACCCTGCAAAATTGAAATCTTAAGACTTGGAAGTGAACATTTAGGAAAAGAAGATTCTGTGGAATTTTTGGATTTCCCCTCCCTTCAGCAACAACCAAGCAACTCCAATAAAATGTACAACCTGAAGGCACCCTCATACTTATCAAAATCTATTTAGCTTCTACCTTTTTTACAGTATCTCTGGTCGGCTCTAGGTCCAATCCAATTGGACATGCATATCACTAAATACATATCCGGCACATAGTTAACACATCAGGTCAGGCTTCTCCAAAGCCAGGCTAGGAGGAAATGAACTTCTATTATGTTATATGTATGTATCTGGTTTTACATCTAGTTATTATTATTATTATTATTATTATTATTATTATTATTATTATTATTATTATTATTATTATTATTATTATTATTATATTGCATTTAGTCATTATATTTATTGTCTTTTTTACATTCCAAGATGTTTGGTTGCATCATGTATGTTATATTTACAATTTGATTTATGAAGAATGTCTGACCAGATTTGTTATATATTCGGCCGTATAATCTTGTGGTATATAGGATGGAAACCTAGACGTAAGTTCCATACCTGATTCCAAATGGGTGGTAATGTGGTTCACACTCGGGATACAACTCCACGTACTAATGAGGAATGGCTATTTCATTACTGTTACATTCATAATGCATGTTTACTATATCTGTTATCATTGACATGTGTTTCTACGTTTTTGGTTTATGAATTACATCTGGCCGAACTCCTAGTAAGTCCAGTTGGATATATAAATAGATTACTACATCTGATCGATAATTACTATATCTGGCCTGATCACTCCGAGGTCAGGCCGATGAGGGGAATACCTTGTCTTTGTTCATATGATAAGTGTGATTTATACCCACTTATTCCTACATTCTTAGCTTATTATTTTATTAGGTTTCGTGTTATTTTAATGTATTTTGTAGTTGGTTTTATGTTTTCTTGATAAGAAGAACTAAACATGGATCTTGAGGTCCATGGGCGAGTTTTGGGAGCTTACGGATGCACAGGATGTACACAGGGAAGGAAAAATATGTAAACAAGTCATCCTGGAAAAGCGAGATGCGTCGTGATGCCCATCATGACGAAATACACACAAATTCCCAAGAAGGATGAGTTAAGACGTAACTTTTGGCGTCGCGACGCCCCGGGCGAGCTTCGGACTTTTCAGGAATCAATTTTCTACATGCAAAAGAACTTCATAACTTCCCTATAAGTGCGTCTAAAACCCTAAAGGGGAGAAAAAGACACAACAAGAGTGTTCAAAACACATAATTTAGTGATATCCAAGGAGGAAAATTGAAAAGCAAGAAGAAAAGACGAAGGCAGTGATATACGAAGGCGAAAGGATTCAATTCAGGTTTTATCTTCTAGTTTTCTACTTTAAACTCTTATGATGTTTATTATGTTCTTGACTCAGATTTTGTTGTTATTTAATTTAGTCATGAACTAGTTTTATTATTCTAGAGGATTTTGTAACCCATGCTTCAACCTATGTGTTTGAGTGCCAATTAAATATTATGAAGTTTTAATTCAGTTTATTTATATTTTCTTGTGTTTAATACTTCTAGTTCTTTGGCCATAAATTAAGATGATTCCATGTTTAGAATCTAGCCCTAGGGAGAGGGGATTTTGAACAGGATCTAGAAAATATAATTTAGGATATTTATGGAGTTCGGGAGGACCTATAATTCCTTTGAGTCATTAACGAGAATCATATAGCATAATGATTTGTTGATTATTTGATTTTTATCGGGATATTGAAGTTAGTAATTAATAATATTTTCACTCGGTACTCGGGAGAGGGAGTTAGAATACTTTAGGA
>SKCR01005729.1:0-25541 GCA_019454045.1 Zanthoxylum bungeanum | reverse complement strand
TTACGAGGCAGAGGACCAAAAGACTCAGAGAAGCAATGGCGGGATTAGTTGAGAGTTTTATGGCCGACTGCAACAAACAAATAGAGATGCATGTGGGCTTCGATGGAAAGGGCCCAAAGCCATTTCACTTGGCCCAAATCAGTTTAGAATAGAGCTTCCTAGGCATTTGAAGACTTAAAGACTTGGTATTTTTGTAATTTCGTATTTAGGGGCATTGTTGTCTTTATGCCTTTAGGGTTTCTTTTGTATCACTATTTAAGCTTTCTTTCTTTTTCATTTGGAAAACAATCAACGAAATTTATAAAACACAAAAGCTTAGAGCTTTGGCTATGGCCGAATTCTTGTAAGGGTGGGATTCCCCTTTTCAAGTTTGAATCGACTTATCTAAGTTTTGGAAAACTTAGTGGCGTCTCCATTGCTAGCAAAACACTACAAGGATTCATCTTAAAGGTTCTCAATGGCAAGTTCTTTGTAGGTCTTCTTTGTGGCCTTGGAAGGGTTTTATTTCTACAAAATCAAATTCGCGGTTCTTGGGGTTCTGTCCGTTGCTTGGGGTTTGCTTGGATTTCGAATCCAAGTGGGTTTCTTGTCACTCTGTGGTTGCTCAAGTGAGGATATTGATCACATTTTCTTCCAATGTTATTTCTCTTCGAGCGTCTAGTCGACTGTGCTGGCTATGTGTGGGTTAGATTGGAGATCTCGTGATTGGCTTCAGACTGTTGAGTGGATGTATCAGTTTACCAACGGCTCTCTGTGTCATCTTCTTGTTCGGCTCTCGTTTGCATCGTCAGTTTACCATATCTGGAGGGAGACGAATGCATGCACCCATGATGGGCCTCCTCGCCATGTTTTTGTTCTTCTTGGTGATATTGTTTTTGATGTTCGGACTCGTGCTAGCTTATTACGGAAGGTGAAACCATCTTATGACAATAAATGGCTTCACCTCTCCTGACACTTGCCCGATGACATTTTCTCTTGATCCTTTTTTGCTTGTAGCCTTTCGGCTTTTCTTTTAGGAGGGCATGTCCTCTCTAGTTTGCTGGGGTATGCTCTTTTGCTCTTGTATAGTTTTGTTTTGGCTAATATACTTACTTTATCCAAAAAAAAAAGAGGATAAGTTATAATATATAGTACAATAAAAGAAACCATAATGGGTGGAAAATGACTAAAACATCTTTAATGGCTAACTAATGGTTACTTAAAGGTTATGCCCTTAATAGTCATTTAACAACCTAGACAACTTACCATAATGATATGCCCTTTTCTTCCAATGTTATTTCTCTTCGCGCGTTTGGACGACTGTGCTGTCTATATGTGGGTTAGATTGGAGTTCTCGAGATTGGTTACAGACAGTTGAGTGGATGTATCAGTTTACTGACGGCTCTTTATGTCATCTTCTTGTTCGGATGCCGTTTGCTGCGTCAGTTTGCCACATCTGGAGGGAGAGGAATGCCCACACTCATGATGGGCCTCCTTACCCTGTAAATGTTTTTCTTAGTGATATTGTGTTTACTGTTCGGACTCGTGCTAGCTTATTGCGGAGGGTGAAACCATCTTATGATAATAAATGGCTTTACCTCTCCTTGCACCTGCCCGATGACATCTTCTTACGATCTTGTTTTGTTTGTAGCCGTACTACTTTTCTTCTAGGATGGCCTCTCCTCTCTAGTTGTCTGGGGTATGCCCCTTTGCTCTTGTATAGTTTTGTTTTGGTTAATATACTTACTTTATCCAAAACAAAAAAAAAACTTACCATAAACAAAAACTTGGCCAAAATAGTCAATAAAAGAAAAATAACAAAAACATAAAAATCCAACAAAGGTGGCAAGTTTTTCAAAGCCATAATTGAATTGAATCATTGACATAAAATAATCAAATTTTCGTGGGCTTCATGTTACAATGCCCAAATGTTGTGTCTCAAGCCCATTAAGCCTTGTGTCACTCGAATACTTGGTGTTAAGCTTGAATCGGATTTATCCGTCAAAATTACTTGACTTCAAGATTGTTGGTGCATTAATCTGGTATTACTTGGTTCAAGTAGAATAGCTTTGGACCCACTCCATAGAAGCCCTCATGTGATGATAATATGCCCTGGAGTTATCTGTCCCAATCTACCATGACATTCTGTGCTAGCCCCGCCATTGCATCTTTGATCTTCTTAGTTCTTTGGCGTGTGATTGGACCTATTGGCACTTGCAAAGGCTCTACCATATTGCCGGTTGTGACATCTAATGTTCCTTGAGTGGCTAGATTCATATCAGTAGGAGTGCATTCACCCTCCTCCCTCTTGTCCACAAGCACCACAACTACTTCCGTAGGGGCACATCCTGTCACTGCAACAATATCCAAAACCAATTCCAACCCCTTAGGAGTTCTTTCACCCGGATCAATTACTCTTTCAGCAACATCACCTAAAACCCCTACCCCGCTAGGCTTAATAAGGGTAACCAAAACTGTATCATTGCCTTTCTTCTTCTTAGTTACCATAATCCAAATATCCTCTTTAGCCTTATCAGCCACAGTTGGAACAATAGTAGCCATAGAAGGAACGGAAGTCTAAGGAACCCAAGTTTGTGAAGGCTTGCTCCATTCCCTCTTGGAAACACCCCTAGCAAAAAAAAAAAAATTTCAAGAGGTAGCAAGTGAAACTTGCTTGGATACACACGACACACGACCTTAGTGCAAATTTGATGCACTCAATCTTGCTTCACTTGATTCTTCAACATTAAAACACACATCAACAAAGGTACACCATGTATAACTCACGGTAATTATCAAACATCATGCATTTCAATTTGTTTTCATTATTCATTCACCCACATTCATCGCCATTTCACTTAAACATTCTTTATTTTCACTCAAACTCACAAGATTGTACTAACTTCACAAGAATGCAAACAAATAAGCTCACACAAATGCTAGAGTATGGATGCACAATCTGATTTTTTTCAAAGTAGATATGAACAACACCTAATGCATTTCAGATTGTACTTCCCTTGTTGA
The DNA here is from genome assembly GCA_019454045.1 of Zanthoxylum bungeanum. Lineage (NCBI taxonomy): Eukaryota > Viridiplantae > Streptophyta > Magnoliopsida > Sapindales > Rutaceae > Zanthoxylum > Zanthoxylum bungeanum. The sequence goes on along the minus strand of SKCR01005729.1, from coordinate 22,538 downwards.
TCGTATTGTTAGGCGTGCCAAGAGTTGGAGTAGTACGTTTCTTTCGTATGCGGGGCGACTTCAGCTCATAAAATCTGTTTTGTTCTCCATTCAGGTTTATTGGTCTTCTTTATTTATTCTTCCTATGTTTGTTATTAGGAAGGTGGAGACGATTCTCAGATCATTCCTTTGGAAGGGTAGTGAGCTCAATTCTTCGGGGGCGACAGTGGCTATGAGTAGAGTTTGTTTACCACTGAAAGAGGGGGGGTTTGGGGATCAAGAGATTGGACACTTGGAATAAAGCGGTAATTGTTAAGCACTTATGGTTTCTTTGCTCTGGCCAGGTTTCCTCTTGGTCGAATTGGGTTCAGTCTTACTTGTTGAGGGGGAGAAGCTTTTGGGAGGTGTCATGTCCTGCAGATTACTTTTGGAGTTGGCGGAAGATCTTGGAGCTTTATTCTTGGTCCCGTCGGAGGATGAGAGTTAGGATTGGGAATGGTGAGAAGACATTATTGTGGTTTGATTACTGGCATCCTCTTGGTCCGATTGTGGATATGTTGGGTGAAAGAGTGATTTACGACTCTAGCTTGGATAGGATGGCTACAGTTGCTTCCATTATTTCTGATTCTTCTTGTCGTTGGTCTCCTGCTAGATCTGCTGCCCTTGTTGATTTGGCCCAGACTCAGCTATCGGATCCTTCTAGTATGAGGGATGAGGAGCTGGTTTGGGAGGATGACAGAAGAGGGAGATTTTCAGTGGATGGTGTCTGGAATGCTATGCAGACAAGGGGTCCATTGATGCATTGGTCTCGAGTTGTTTGGTTTCGGAAGGCTATCCCCCGCCTTTCTTTTCTACTTTGGATGTCTATTCAGGGAGGCCTTTGTACCCAGGATAGTCTGATGAGGTTCGGTATCTCTGCTTGCTCGCGTTGTATCCTCTGTGGTTGCTAAGGTGAGAATATTGATCACCTTTTCTTCTAATGCTATTTCTCTTTGAGCGTCTGGTCGACTGTGCTGGCTATGTGTGGGTTAGATTGGAGATCTCGTGATTGGCTTCAGACTGTTGAGTGAATGTATTAGTTTACCGACGGCTCTCTGCACCATCTTCTTATTCGGCTCTCATTTTCTGCGTCAGTTTACCATATCTGCAGGGTGAGGAATGCCCGCACCCATGATGGGCCTCCTCGCCCTATTTTTGTTCTTCTTAGAGATATTATTTTTGATGTTCGGACTCGTGTTAGCTTATTGCGGAAGGTGAAACCATCTTATGACAATAAATGGCTTCAACTCTCCTGGCACTTGCCCGATGACATCTTCTCTTGATCGTTTTTTGCTACAAGCCTTTCGGCTTTTCTTCTAGGAGGGCCTGTCCTCTCTAGTTGGCTGAGGTATGCCCTTTTGCTCTTGTATAGTTTTTTTTTGGCTAATATACTTACTTTATCCACACACAAAAAATACCTAATGAAACAAGACTAATGACATGCATTCAACAAGAACAACACAAGGTGTGTCAATGATTCTCCTTAGGTCGAATCTGACCCAGGTATTTTTTTTTGGGAATTTTGGCACAAATAACTTAATAACAATGTTAAACACATCCTAGTAACAAACAATTAACAATTAAACACTTGATTCAAGGAAAGAACAAAAAAGCCCCGATTTTGACCTAAAGGCTGAAACTATAACATGAAGAAATACTAATGATTAATCAAGAACACTCAAAGGAAGAATGTTATTCATTCTATTTTGATCACAAGTCAACAAGAATCAGCAAGAAACAACAAGATCCAACAATGGTCGAATCAAGGTGGATGTAAAACCTTGATGCCGAAACTGAATCAACAAAGAACAAAGATGAAAACACAATCAAACAACACATAAAGATAGTAAAATCAGACATTGGAACCCTGAGCTCATGATACCAAAGGACAAGAAAGCCAATTGTTTAAAAGAAACCAAGTAAACTCCTAGTTTTGTACAAGCCCCAAAAACCTTGATCAAGGATTTTGTAGGAACAAAATCCATCCAAGATCATCCCTAAACCACCATGAATCCATGTCCATGATAACACAAAACATGAAATCAGAGAAGACCTTTGCTAGCTTGGAGACAACACAAAGCTTGCCAAGCTTAGATAAGTCGATTAATAACTGAATACCCTTACCGTGAATTTTTTTTTTGGATAAAGTAAGTATTATAACCAAAAGAAAACTAAACAAAGAGCAAAGGGGCATACCCTAGGCAACTAGAGAGGACAAGCCCTCCTAGAAGAAAAGCCGAAAGGCTACAAGTGTCTAACATGTAAGCATGCTAAATCTAAATTAATGCCACATGGTTTGTATACTCCTTTGCCTGTACCTAGTGAACCTTGGGTTGATATATCGATGGATTTTGTGTTAGGTTTGCCTAGGACAAAGAGGGGTAGAGATTCAATCTTTGTTGTAGTTGATAGGTTTAGTAAAATGGCTCATTTAATTGCATGTCATAAAACCGATGATGCTACAAACATTGCAGATTTATTTTTCAGAGACATAGTGCGACTCCATGGTATACCTAGGAGTATTGTATCTGATAGAGATGTTAAGTTCCTTAGCCATTTTTGGAAGGTGTTGTGGGCTAAACTAGGCACCAAACTATTGTATTCTACCACATGTATATCCACAGACTGATGGACAAACAGAGGAGTTAATAGGACTTTATCTCAATTATTGCGCACTATAGTTGGCAAGAATTTGAAGAGTTGGGAATATTGTTTGCCATTTATTGAGTTTGCATTTAATCGTAGCATTCATTCTTCTACATCATTTTCACCTTTTGAAATTGTTTATGGTTTTCAGCCACTAACTCCATTAGATTTGTTACCTTTGCCTATTGATGAGCATGCGGGGCTAGATGGAAAAAGGAAAGCCGATTTGGTGAAGCACATACATGAGAAAGCAAGAGAGCAAATACAACGGAAGAATGAGCAATATGGAAAGCGTGTGGTATTTCAGCCTGGAGATTGGGTTTGGGTACACATGCGCAAGGAGAGATTTCCTGAACAACGTAAATCTAAGCTACAACCGAGAGGGGATGGTCCATTTGAAGTTTTGGAACGGATTAATGACAATGCATACAAGCTGGATTTACAAGGTAAGTATAATGTGTCTGCTACATTTAATGTTTCTGACTTAACTCTTTTTGATGCAGGTACAGATTCGAGGTCGAATCCTTTTCAAGAGGGAGAGGATGACATGATCCAGGCCGACAACAAAACAAAGGACGCATTACAAGTACCAGAATGTCCAATTATGAGGCAGATGACCAAAAGACTCAGAGAAGCAATGGCGGGATTAGTTCAGAGTTTTATGGCCGACTGCAACAAACAAATAGAGATGCATGTGGGCTTCGATGGAAAGGGCCCAAAGCCATTTCATTTGGCCCAAATCAGTTTAGAATAAAGCTTCCTAGGCTTTTGAAGACTTAAAGACTTGATATTTGTGTAATTTCGTTTTTAGGGGCATTGTTGTCTTTACGCTTTTAGGGTTTCTTTTTGTAACAATCAACGAAATTGTAAACTCAAAAGCTTAAAGCTTTGGCTATGGCCGAATTATTATAAGGGAGGGATTCCCCTTTTCAAGTTTGAATCGACTTATCTAGGTTTGGCACACTTAGTGGCATCTCCATTGCTAGCAAAACACTACAAGGATTCATCTTAAAGGTTCTCAATGGCAAGTTCTTTGTGGGTCTTCTTTGTGGCCTTGGAAGGGTTTTTTGTTCCTACAAAAATCAAATTCGCGGTTCTTGGGGTTCTGTCCGTTGCTTGAGGTTTGCTTGGATTTCGAATCCAAGTGGGTTTCTTGTCATTGCTTCTCTGAGTCTTTTGGTCCTCTGCCTCGTAATTGGCCCTTCTGGTACTTGTAATGGGTCTTTTGCTTTGTTGTCGGCCTGGATCATGTCATTATTAATAACTTGATTATCTCATAATCAAGACTTGATTATCTCATAATAAAGAATTCTAGAAAACATTAAGTTAAACTTATTTAACATAATTTTCATTTGTGACAATAAATGTTATTAATCTCATTAATAATATATAACTATAAATTGAGCATATGATTAGATAATCTAATGATATTAGGTTTGCTACAGTTAATCGAGCTAATATTTTTTAAAACCATAAAATGCTCTCAACTTTCCTTTCCCCCTCGGCGATTCCCATCTTTTTTCGTCGTGAGCCTTAATCTCTTTTGGTCTTCTACCAAATCGATAACACTATTCTACCTTCTTCTCTACCCTCTTTCTTTGCTTCGACTCTTTCCCTTTCTGCTGTCGTTCCTTTCTTTCCCTTGTTTCCCGTCTTTTTCGTCTATGTCTGCGTCAGATTTGCCTGTGGTGGGGCCGCGCGCCTCCATGGTGTTGGTCGCAAGGCTATTAGGGTTGTTTCTCGTGACTCTTTGGCTTCTATAGCCCCGCCTCCTGTGAATCTTGGTTTAGGTCGTTTGGATTCTGTGAAGGGTCTTGCGAGCTATTAAGATTATCATCGTTCTGGTGGTTCCCCGAGATGTGCTCTTAAGATTGACTTGATGAAACCTTATGACAATGTTCATTGGGACTTTTTGGTTGAGGTTCTGCGGACTGTTGGTTTTCCAGAGAGGATGGTGGGTTGGATTCAGGAGTGTATGACTTCTACTAGGTTTTCTGTGTCTATTAATGGGGAGTTGCATGATTTTTTCTCTAGGGGTCGCGGGTTGCGACAAGGTGATCCTATGTCTCCTTATCTCTTTATCTTGGCTATGGAAGTTATGTCAGGTTTACTTCATAAAATGGCTCTTAATTAGGATTTCAAATTCCATGGCCGGTGTTCTAAGAACCGTCTCACTCATCTTTACTTTGCGGATGACCTTATAATTTTCTGTAAAGCGGATGCCTCCTCGGTTTCTTTGATCAAGGATTGTCTCAGGCAGTTCAGTGGTTTATCAAGTTTAATCCCGAATCCTGCTAAAAGTCATTTCTTCTCCTCTGGTTTCTCTCCCACCATTCAGGACCAGATGCGTCATGTTATGGGCTTCCAAGTAGGGATTCTTCCAGTGCGGTATCTGGGAGTCCCTTTGATTTCTACTAAACTCTGGCCTCAGATTATGCTTCTCTTGTGGATCGTATTGTTATGCGTGCTAAAAGTTGGAGTAGTAAGTTTCTCTCTTATGCGGGGCGGCTTCAGCTCATTAGATCTGTTTTATTCTCCATTCGAGTTTATTGGTCTTCTTTATTTATTCTTCGTAAGTCTGTTATTAGGAAGGTGAAGACAATTCTCCGTTCTTTCCTTTGGAAGGGTAGTGAGCTCACCTCTTCTGGGGCGAGAGTGGCTTGGAATAGAGTTTGTTTACCTCCCAATGAGGGGGGTTGGGGATTAAGAGATTGGAATCTTGGAATAGAGCGGCTATTGTTAAGGACATTTGGTTCTTTTGTTCTGGCCAGGTTTCTTCTTGGTCGAATTGGGTTCAGTCTTATTTGTTGAGGGGGAGAAGTTTTTGGGAGGTGCCTTGCCCTACAGATTGCTCTTGGAGTTGGCGTAAGATTTTGGAGCTTCGTTCTTGGTCCCGGCGGCGGATGAGAGTTAGGATTGGGAATGGTGATAAGAATTTATTGTGGTTTGATTTTTGGCATCCTATGGGTCCGATTGTGGATACGTTGGGTGAGAGAGTGATTTATGACTCTGGCTTGGATAGGATGGCTACAGTTGCTTCCATTATTTCTGATTCTTCTTGGCGATGGCCCTCATCTAGGTCTACCGCCCTTGTTGATCTGGCTCGGGCCCTTCTTCCGAATCCTTCTAGCTTGAGGGACGATGAGCTGGTTTGGGTGGATGATAGTAGAGTGAGATTTTTAGTGGATAGTGCCTGGAATGCTATGCGGTCAAGGGGAACCTTGGTGCATTGGTTTCGAGTTGTTTGGTTCCAGAAGGCCATTCCCCACCATTCCTTTTTTCTTTGGATGTCTATTCAGGGAGGCCTTTGTACTCAAGATAGTTTGATGAGGTTTGGTATCTTTGCTTGCTCGCGATGTATTCTATGTGGTTGTTCTAGTGAGGATATTGATCATCTTTTCTTCCAGTGCTCTTTCTCTTCTAAGGTCTGGTCGACTGTGCTGGCTATGTGTAGGTTAGATTGGAGTTGCCGAGATTGGATTCAGACTGTTGAGTGGATGTGTCAGTTTTCTGACGCCTTTTTGCGTCATCTTCTTTTTCGGCTGTCCTTTGCCGCTTCAGTTTACCATTTATGGAGGGTGAGGAATGCATGCACTCATGATGCGCCTCTTCGGTCTGTTTCTGTCCTACTTAGTGATATTGTTTTTGATGTTCGGATTCGTGCTGGCTTTTTACGGAAGGTGAATCCATCTTATGACAATAAATGGCTTCACCTATCCTGGCACTTGCCCTATGACATTTTCTGTTGATCTTCTTTTGCTTGTAGCCTTTCAACTTTTCTTCTAGGAGGGCCTGTCCTCTCTAGTTGTCTGGGGTATGCCCATTTCCTCTTGTATAGTTTTCTTTTGGTTTTTTTGGATAAAGTAAGTATTATAACCAAAAGAAAACTATACAAGGAGAAAAGGGGCATACCCCAAGCAACTAGAGAGGACAAGCCCTCCTAGAAGAAAAGCCGAAAGGCTACAAGTAAAGATCAACAGAAGATGTCATCGGGCAAGTGCCACGAAAGGTGAAGCCATTTATTGTCATAAGATGGTTTCACCTTACGTAAAAAGCTAGCACGATTCCGAACATCAAAAACAATATCATATAGAAGAGCAGAAACAAGCCGAAGAGGCATATTATGAGTGCGAGCATTCCTCTCCCTCCAAATATGGTAGACTGACGCTGCAAAAGACAGACGAACCAATAGGTGACATAAAGAAGCATCGGTGAACTGACATAACCACTCAACAGTTTGTCGCCAATCCCGGCGTCTCCAGTCTAACCCACACATAGCCAGTACAGACGACCAGACCCTCGAAGAGAAAAGACACTGGAAAAAAAGATGATCAATGTCCTCACTTGAACAACCACAGAGAATACAACACGAGCAAGTAGAGATGCCAAACCTCATCAAACTATCATGAGTACAAAGGCCTCTCTGAATAGACATCCAAAGAAGAAAGGAATGGCGTGGAATAGCCTTCCGGAACCAAACAACTCGAGACCAATGCATCAAAGTTCCCCTTGTCCGCATGGCATTCCAGGCACTATCCACAGAAAATCTCCCACTCCTATCATCCTCCAAACTAGCACATCCTCCCTCAAACTAGAAGGAGACGGAAGGTGGGACTGAGCCAAATCAACAAGGGCAGCAGACCTAGAAGAGGGCCAATGCCAAGCAGAATTAGAGATAATGGAAGCAACTGTGGCCATCCTATCCAAGCCAGAGTCATAAATCACTCTCTCACCCAACGTGTCCACAATCGGGCCCAGAGGATGCCAATAATCAAACCACAATAAAGTCTTCTCACCATTCCCAATCCTAACTCTCATTCGCCGCCGGGACCAAGAACGAAGCTCCAAGATCTTACGCCAACTCCAAGAGCAGTCAGTAGGACAAGGGACCTCCCAAAAACTTCTCCCCCTCAACAAATAAGAGTGAACCCAATTCGACCAAGAGGAAACCTGTCCAGAACAAAGAAACCAAATGTGCTTAACAATAGCTGCTCTATTCCAAGAATCCAAACTCTTAATCCCCAGCCCCCCCTCCTTTAAGGTAAACAAACTTTGCTCCAAGCCACTCTCGCCCCAGAAGAGGTGAGCGCACTACCCTTCCAAAGGAAAGAACGCAGAATCGTCTCCACCTTCCTAACAACAGACTTAGGAAGAATAAATAAGGAAGACTAATAAACTTGAATGGAGAACAAAACAGACTTAATAAGCTGAAGCCGACCCGCATAAGAGAGAAACTTACTACTCCAACTCTTAGCACGCATAACAATATGATCCACAAGAGAAGCACAATCAGAGGCCCGAAGTTTAGTTGAGATCAAAGGGACTCCCAAATACCGCACTGGAAGAATCCCTACTTGGAAACCCAAAACATGACGCAGATGGCCTTGAAGGGTAGAAGAGATACCAGAAGAGAAGAATTGACTTTTAGCTGGATTCAAGATTAAACCTGATAAACCACTGAACTGCCCGAGACAATCCTTGATCAAGGAAACCGATGATTCATCTGCTTTACAAAAAATCATAAGGTCATCCGCAAAGCAGAGATGAGTAAGACGGTCCTTAGAACACCGCCAGTGGAACTTGAAACCCGGATTAGTAGCTATATTACGAAGAAGACCTGACAGAACTTCCATAGCCAAAACAAAGAGATAATGAGACATAGAATCACCTTGTCGCAACCCACGACCCCCAGAGAAAAAACCATGCAATTCTCCATTAATAGAACAGAGAACCTAGTAGAAGTCATACACTCCTGAATCCAACCCACCATCCTCTCTGGAATACCAACAATCCGCAAAACTCAACCAAGAAATCCCAACGAACAGTATCATAAGCTTTCATCAAGTCAATCTTAAGAGCACATCTCGGGGAATTGCCTGTCCGGTGATAATTCCGAACCAATTCCTGACACAAAAGAATATTATCGCTGATACGCCTTCCCGCAACAAAAGCAGATTGATTATGACTGATCACAGAAGGAAGGATAACCTTGATTCTATTCGCAATAAGCTTAGCAATACACTTGTAAATAGTATTACAACAAGAAATAGGCCTATAATCCTTATCCTGGGAAGGGTTAGGAATCTTAAGAATCAGAGCAATAGATGTAGCATTAACCTGCCTCAAAAGACGCCCGGAGGAAAAGAATGAGTGAATAGCACAAAGGACATCATTCCCCACAATATTCCAAGACTTCTTAAAGACACCCGAATTAAACCCATCTGGGCCTGGAGCTTTATTGTCCTTCAACCCGAACAGGACATCCTTAATCTCCTCATCTGAAACCTCCCTGGAAAGAGCCTCACTCTGCTCAGTAGTCACATGTCTATTAATAGCAGATTGAAGGGCCACCCTATCAAAATCCTGCTGACCATGCTGAGGACCTAAAAGGGTCTCAAAAAAAGAAACAATCTCATCTCTAACCAAAACATCTTCCTCCACACGGGTCCCATCCTCCTTAGTTATAGAAGTAATCTTACTACGACCGTGAAAACTCTTCATAGCGGTAAAGAAGAATTTAGTATTCTGATCCCCAAGGTTAAGCCACTGAACACGAGATTTCTGTCTATTGAAGCCTTCCTCAGCCCGACTCAAATCACCATACAGTAACGAAAGACGAGCTTCTTCAGCTAATCTCTAGTCAAACTAGTTACATTATAACATTTCCTAATTTAAGTACATACCCAAAGGGTAGTACCTAAACTTAGGTATCTACGGTCGAAACAACGACTTTCGTCCCGTTTCCAATTCGCAGAAAAATCTCGGCTTGAAGCCAGTATCCAGCTCACAGCGGATTCTGAACGTCAATACATATATGTATTATGTACCACACTAAGTATTTAAAATCCAATTTCAATACTAGTAGTAAACATAACTTTGACAAATATTTTTAAAGTTAGAGCCTCGCCCTATCTTTAATTCCTTCGTTTCTTCCATATCCAAATGGTAGTCGCTACGGGATATGTCAATTATCCTTTTCAATATTTCACAAACCTTTGGCCAAGCCTTGGGTTTTAGAATATCGAAATGATGTGCACCTTGTGCTACATGCCCAATTGCAAACTATGACTTTTCTCCACTAGAATAGTCAATTAATTCTCCAAGAATTATTAATTGCAATTTTAATACTTTTAAATCTAAAGATAGATTTATGATAAGTATAATAATTAAGCACTAAAGTCATCATCACATAAATCTTCCAAAGATTTTATGCTCTACTATTTGCTTAATTATGGGCTTAGTCATAATAAGTTATTTTATCAAATAAATTAACCTATTATTTATTCCCAATATGAAAATTAAATCATTTAAAGCATTTAATCCAATGATTATATATTTTAAATATTCAACTTTTCAATTCTTTCTTGATTTCAATAGTCCAACTATTTAATCAATTTAATAAGGTACTATTTATTATAATGATTACATAATCCAATTATTTAATCAACTATAATTTTAATATTGATTACTATAATCTAATTATAAAATCAACTATCATTTTAATTCAATTATATTGATTACTATAATCCAATTATAAAATCAACTATATATTGAATGAGTTTGTATATAGTCAACTATATATATATTTTAAAAAACAACATAAAATATTAGTCCAACTAATACTTTTGATTAATGTGACGAGAAAAATATAATGAGCGTGTTTAGCGAGTAATTGAACGAATGTTGCAAATTCAATACTTGCCTCCCACTATTTTTCGTCGAGTCTCTAACCCTCTGTGGAGTACTCGGGAAACCGTGTTTTCTAGTGGGCTAGGATCCTATTAAATAACACACAACCCTGACTTTGGCCAATAAAAAGCTGTATGCTATTTAACTAGGTAGATCTCACAGATCAATTGGATCTCATCCAATTCCTAGATCCGGTTAGGTGGACATCCAAGTCCGAAACATATGTATAATGTCAATGTATCCAATACATTTTCCTAACCATATCCTCCGAATCATCTAGGCCTTGGCTTTGGCCAAAAACAAACCTAATGATTCCAGTTAAGCGGGACCCATTGACGAGGAAAGTTTCGTAATCAATGTCATTGGACAAAAAATGATCTGACTTTGGCCAATAAAAATCACGATTTGGACAAGACACCAATATGCAACAAAACTCTCATGATTCAAGTACATCCTTGATTGACAAAGGTCTTGACTTTGGTCAAAAACAAACCAATGCCAACTTCGGATCTTGAACAAGAATCATTCAATGGAAGGATATTTGCTTAATATGATTGAGGGATTTTCGCGTGCAAATTGGCTCCAATTTAATTATCTTTGTTAAGGTCTCATCATCATACACCCTTAAACATGCATTCTAAATACATAATAAAGCGAGTATGAAATAAAATAATAATGATATGCGGATGGATACTTTACACATTGATCCTAGATCAAATCTCTCCCTTTCTCACTCAAGCTAGCACTTGTACTACTTCTACCCGTTACACTACACTTCTAAAGAAACCTCATATATATAGAGGGGAATAGGTGAGAAGAGAATACAAAGAGAAAGAAGGTGATAAGGCTGGACACGCAGGTCCAATTTAATAAATCGAATTTATTACAACAATTTCTAAAATTGCCCACCCGACTAATATCCATCCGATATACATTATTCATTCAACACAACCACGTATTCACACACATAAGCATGCTATCAATCAATCTAATCAAATTAATTAATCTGATAATTAAGTGATCATCCAATGTTCAAACAACGATTTGATTTTGTTCGAGTCAAACTCGTTTTTGCGAATAAGTACTTAAAGTACGAATTCATGAATTAATTAAACTACATCATTAAATCTAATTTAACATGTATTTAATACTAATTCACTATTCAATTCAAAATTAAATAAATATACTTTTATATTAATAAACCTTTTACGATTTAAATTCCTAATCTAATCGTAACGCGTCTCAAAGACCGATTAACGTCCAACGTCAATTCAATTAAAGTCCAATGGGCTTTTGATTGATTTCTTAAGGCGTGGACTTTTGGTCAACTCGGGTCAAACCGATAACAAAGTCCAATCCGGGATTTACCCCATAAGCCCATAAATCAATCTTGGCCCATTAGGCCCAATTGAACTTTAAAGGTTCATTAAGTCGCACTTGGGCTTTATGGTCAAGGTTTTGGGCCCAATTGGATCCAATCCATTTGGCCTAAACCAAACTTGATAAATCAAGCCCAATAGGCCCAATTACAACTTTAAATTCTAATTTCCAAAATTAGGCCCAATAATTAAATCCAAAAATCCATTTTCACAATTAATTACCAAAAGTGCATTATATGATTAATCAACTAAATCAACATTTCCAAAACACTAATTAGTCCAATTAATCATACGTAATTCATTATTACATGTCAAACACACATAATGAAAAATCAAACCCATTTACATGCTTTCATGCTCTCGGCCAATGAGGGATTTTGTGTCCGATTTGGTTTCGATCCAATCGAACCTACAATCGACATCAAATCACCATCCGATTTGATTTTATACACATCCAATGTCACAAAATCAAAAACACCAAGACATTAAAGGGCATTGTAGATTCGGCCAACATAAGGAATTTAGGGATTTTGTTCAATTCAAAATCAATCCAATTAATTTCAATTAACATCATCCTACATGATTCTAACTCATCCAATGAATCAAAAATCAAAAAAATTCCAAATCTCCAAATGCCTTATACCATTCGGCCAAGCTCCATCAATTGGGAAATTATTCCAAATCAATTTTCGTCAAATTAGTCCAACCAATATGAATTTAAACATGTTATAAGCATACTCAAACAAGCAATTTATTCAAATCATGCTCAACAAACATTTACCCAAATTTTAAGCCCTACATTTTCATGCTTGCAACATTAGCTCTTGATGCCATTGTTGAGTTTATTCTAAGGTCCCAAGATCAAATCAAGACATGAAATAATGCGTGAATACATCAACGGAGGTAGCGGAATACTCACATTGATCGGTTATGTCGATTTGAAGACGAATCAAGGCCAAAAACGTACTGCCTTGCTCACGCCACTGCAACCAGTCCACTGCCCTGCAAAACAGAAATTCGGGTCTCAAAACGAAGCTCCAAACTCCATCGGATGAGTCCCGCCTCATGGTCGAACCTCCCTACCACCTTCGCAAGACTTGTAAGTGTGCTAGCACTTGATTTCTCACCATGAAAAACCACTCTTGGCTTCCCTTTGTTCACGCCATTTCTGGTTCCAAACCAGTGAACAATTCAAGCTTTTGGCGTGAGGAGAGGAGAGAATTTGAGAGAGATGAAATTGTGTTTTGTTTTAAAAATGATTTACCAAAAATCAATTTATATTTATGCCATAATATTTATTAAATTAATAATAAAATTATGACACAAAACATGCAATGGCTTAGAGTGTCAAACACTCAATTTCCATGCAATAACATTGAGTGCATTGTACACTCTACATGCAATGCATTAGAATGACATGTGTCATGTGGGCCCCACACGTTTCCAAATGAAAGTGGGCCCACGTGCACTCACGCGTTCGGGTTCGATATTTCTGAAATACCGAGCTTACGTCGCGACGTTAATTAAATCGAATTTAAATAATAATTGCGCCTAGCGAAATTATTATTTACGTCGCTAATGAATTAATTCTAAATTAACTCGTTTGCCCGAATTAAAATCCTATTTTAATTCCGCGTCGAAATCTAATTTCGATTATTATATCGAATATAATAATTTTACCGATTAATTCCAAATTAATCGTTATCTCTCTTTAGACGATTTTCATCCTAAATAAAATATCTCCGAATTAATCCTAGATTAATTTTCTCTCTCTCTTCTGTATAATCCCAGATTATTCAAGAGTGCGAGTTGTACGTCATCGGTGGATTATCGGGAAGCGACCCATGAGATCTCCGGATATATTGGCAGTAAATGCGGTCGTCGGAGTATCCGAATCACGTACGTACCAAGTACTACGTTCTACCGATTTACAAGACAAGGTCGACTCCTAGCAAAGCACCAAGTCTTCCCAAGTTCTCCGGACATATTCATTAAAGAATATCTAGATCTGTATCAAGCGTAGTATACGATTGTATTGTGCATATCGGCCCAGTATCGGATAATCACGTGCTAGGACTGGGCTGGATAAGTGTCTGCCCCGTCCGAAACACATATCGGATGTCTGGTAACTAGTCTCTATAATCGGATATTCATGACCTGGTCATAATATCACGATTGGATGCGCATCATTAAGAGCACTAATACCGTATCCTGCGTGACATCATCTCCATTATGACTGGAGTGACACTTCCGTCTTGACATCACATCCAATACACTACGATTCCTGATAAACCCAGAAGAGGTGAACACAGAACCAGTTAAGATCCCCCACCACCAAAACCAAAGTTTACCGATTGTCGTAAGTATTAGCGATGCAAGTCTCAGGTTAAGACTATACACACCTACCTTGATTTCGGCCTCCCATAGACACCTAGTCATAATACCAATGGGATTCCGAAGGGTCTATCCAGAGCGAAGCTGTTTCCCGTACCATCGGTGAAACACGACCTCCTATCGTACTTGCACAAGTATCCAATACTTATATATATGAGAACTATGCCGTTGTGCCCTCACAACGCGCACAAGTGCAATACTAGCCTATTCCGCATTATCGATGTCCAGTCTCGATAATACTACGGCTAGGGATATTTAATGATTAAACCTTCGGGGACTGATACTGTCTCATATCATTCTCAGTCCAGGTACTAATCATAGGGACCTCTCTTCATTTATATATCTATGGTGATCTAATCACAAATGATGAGAGTGCAATTTCCTTGTCACATAGTTAATTTGCTACAACAACACAATAATCTGTGCAAATAGTGACGGTATGGGTCATTTTGTCCAACAGTTAGCATCTGGGAATTGTTGTGTTCGTCTCAGGAGCACAGCAGGCAATGGTTGAGGCCTTGAGTAAGATAGTGGTAACGGAGGATGCCAACCCCACGATGTTTGTCGGATCAGTGCAAAAGGAAGCTCTACAGATACCTTTTCTGAGGAGGAGCTCCCGGCTGAGGGAAAAATCACAACAAGCCTTTATTCATTAGAGCTGAAGTGAGAGGCAAGAAGACATCTTGTGTGATGGTAGATGATGGCTCATCCATCAATATGTGTCCATTGAAGATTTTGCGAAGCTGGGTATGAAGGCAACGGATCTGGATCCCTCCAATATGACCATCATGCTTATGATAATAGCAAGCGAGGAGTTGAGGGTACCTTTGCCGTAGTAGTCAAGATTGGCCAGATTGAGATGAGGTTGAGTTCACAGTACTGGATATCCCAACTGTTTTTGCTTTGTTATTGGGAAGGCCCTGGTTCCATAAGCTTGGGGGCGTGCCCTCCACTCTGCATCAGGTTATTAAGTTTCCCTACGGGGGAGAGACTGTCACCATCCGAGCTGAAGTAGATAATGTTGTAGCTGCTTTAGAGATACAGCCTTTCACGAGGTTCCAGGTATTGGCAACTTTTGAGGAGTGGGTGGATCCTAAGTGGCTAGGATCATGGAAAAGATGAAGTTTGAGCCGGTTAAGGGTTCAACATTACCGAACATTAAGGGGCAGACTACCCGGAGAAGGTGGGATACATGTCTGATGAGGATAAGCCGAAAGCCAAGAAGAAAAGGTTGAAGCTGATGAAATGCTTTGTGAAGGCAACGAGATATCAGGGAGAACCTGAACCGGTAGAAGTTAATGGGAATGTGGTACCCGGGTTTGAGATCTTTCAGGAGGTGATAAGTGAGAAGTCACTAGCATCGGAAATTATGAAGAGAAAGATGAGAAATGGGAAGAAGAGCTGATGAAGTTGGAGGGCCTGACCCTCGAGGAAAATGAGGAAGAACCAGCTGTGGGAGATGAAGCATCTGTGGAGGATGAAGATGTTTATCTCTCTGATTTATTTGAATGTATTCATGCATCTGCTAGCAATAAAGACAATCATTTTGCTTACTCGTCTGAGTCTTTCCCTTTCAATTTGCATGACTTGAGTACATTTGATATCAGTTCCACCAGAACAAATGCATTCAACCTTGGTACGCTAGAGAGCCCCAAGGAAATTCTAATTGCAAGTGAGGTTACCTCTGAGGAGAGGGAGAAATTAGAAGGAATATTTGCCAAATATGCCAAAGTGTTTGCTTGGTCCTATGAGGACATGCCTGGAGTAGACAGAAGCATCACCTAGCATACAATTCCAACTTATCCAAATATGAAGCCGGTGAAACAGAAACTTCGACGGATGAGACCTGAATGGGCCGAGAAAGTCAAAGAAGAAGTCAAGAAACAGATAGATGTAGGGTTTCCTGGAAGTAGTGAAATATCCGAGTGGTTGGAAAATATTGTGTCAACCCGAAGAAAGATGGAAAAGTCAGAATGTGTGTGGATTACAGAGATCTTAACAGGGCTTGCCCGAAAGATGATTTTCCTCTACCTAATATTGATGTACTAGTTGATAGTGCAGCTTTATCTGCCATGTATTCATTTGCAGATGGGTTTTCAGGCATTGCAACCTATTGAAGGAGATCAGTACAAGTTTGAATTCCCAGATGAAGAGATCCAAACATTAACAATTCAAGGATGGAAAAGTATTTCGACGGAGCGGTGAATTGCAAAGGAGTCGGAATTGGGATTGTGATAGTGACCCCCGAGGTAGAAACCTTGCCTATGGCCAAGAGGTTGACGTTCGGGGTAACTAACAACATGGCCGAGTATGAAGCATGTACTTTTGGATTGACTGGATTGATAGCATTAAGGCTGAGAGCGTGGAGGTCTACGGAGATTCGATGTTGGTAGCCGAAAGATGCAGGAGAATGGGAATTGAAGGAAGATAATTGAAACCTTACCTTTTTTACCTCCGAAAGTTGGCACAGGCTATCCCCGATTGTAATTTCAGCAGCATTGCCGCAAGAAGAGAATCAGATGGCAGACGCATTAGCTACACTTGCAGCGACTTGGGAAAATCCAGAGAAGTTAGTGATGAGACCATTAGTACTGACACAGCAAGCAGACCTATTTATGAGATAGAAAGAGTTCTGGAAGTGGAGATCGACGATGGTAAACCTTGGTATCATGACATTCAGAGGAATCTGGAACACGGGGAACTCCCGAGGGAGCAAGCAGAAAAGACAAGGTAGCTATTGAGAAGTTAGCTTCTCAGTATATGATTTTGAAGAGGGAACTGTACAAGAGGCAAGCAAATGGTATTCAGCTGAAGTGTTTGAGAAAAGAAGAGGCTCAGAAGGCAATGGAAGAAATACATGCCGGGGTATGTGGACCGCATATGAATGGGTTGAATTTTTCTCGCAAGATGGTAAGACAGGGTTTCTACTGGTTGACCATGAAGACAACTAACGAAGCTGGTAAAATATTGTCATGATGATTGTCAAGCCACACGGTAATTTGAATCATCTGCCGCACACAAAGTTGTATGGGCTATCAGAGCCATGGTCTTTCTCAGCATAGGGAATTGATATGATCGGGGAGATTCGACCGAGCGCATCGAATGGACATCGTTTCATAGTAGTGGCAGTGGAACTACTTCTCAAAATGGGTGGAAATCGAGTCATTTCGTAATGTTATAGTAAAGTAGATGGCGAAGTTCATAGCTCGGAACATCATATGTCGATATGGTATGCCGCATCATGTAGTGATAGATAACGGAGTTCAGTTTCAAGGGGAAATAGATGAAATGCTATAGAGATATGGGATAGGGCATCATAAGTCGTCACATTACCGGCTGCAGGCAAATGGGGTAGTTGAGGCAGCCAATAAGACAGTAAAGAAGATATTAGCCAAGATGACAGAGAACTGCAAAGATTAGGCTAACAAGCTACCGTATGCCCTGTGGGGGTACAAAACATCAGTAAGAATAGAAACATGAGCCACGCCTTACTCTTTTGTCTATGGAATGGAAGCAGTACTGTCAGTGGATGTTGAGATACAATCCTTGAGGGTATTAGAAAAAACAGAGTTACCTGAACAAGAATGGGCCGCACAGAGATTTGAACAGTTAGCACTACTGGATGAAAAGAGGCCGACGTCCTTACATCACATGCATATATATCAGAAGAGACTAGCCCGAGCATTCAACAAGAAGGTGCGTCCTACTAAGATCAGAAAAGGGTGATTTCGTACTTAAGCAGTCGAGGCTGTCGACGACAGACCCAAGAGGAAAGTTCAGACCTAACTGGGAAGGACCCTACATAGTGCAGAAAGTAATGGGAAATGGGTCAGTGAGACCGTCATATTTTGAAAGGAGCAAGTTCACCGAGCCAATCAACGTGGATAGATTGAAGCAGTATTTTGCATGAGGGAAAGAAGACCGAGCAGTCACCAAGGGAATTGACAGAAGACCTAACCCAACGGGATAGGAAACTCATTCATGCATGCATGCATACACGTAACATATTTGCATTCTTTATGTGTTTGTTCTGTTTTGTAATAACATGTTTCAAAGAAGAAAAAGAGAAAGCAGCAAAAGCAAGCCAACCAGAAGCAGCAACAATACAGTGTCATCAGTTTCAGGAAGAAATCAGTATCAGTTTGGGGGCAAGGCCCATGTCAACATCGGTTTGGGGGCGAGGCCCACATCAACATCAGTTTGGGGGTGAGGCCCCGGTCAGCATCAGTTGGGGGATGAGTCCCAGGGTCGAGGCCCACATCCACATCAGTTTGGGGGCGAGGCCCATGTGAACATCGGTTTGGGGGCGAGGCCCACATCAACATCAGTTTAGGGGCGAGGCCAATGTCAGTATCAGTTTGGAGATAAGTCCCAGGGTCGAGGCCCACACATATCATCAGCAATTTTGGGGATGAGTCCCAGGGGCGAGGCCCACATCAGTATCAGTATCAGTTTTGGGGATGAGTCCCTGGGTCGTGACCCACATCATCAGCAGTTTTGGGGATAAGTCCTAGGGCCGCACCCACATTATCAGCATCAGTTTTGGGATGCGTCCCAGGGTCGTGACCCACATCATCAGCCATTTTGGGGATGCATCCCAGGGTCTTGACCCACATTGTCAGCAGTATTGGGATGCGTCCCAGGGTCGAGGCCCCCATTATCGGTTGCAATTATTGGGGTGCGTCCCAGGATCGAGGTCCACTGCATCATCAGATTTAGGGATGCGTCCCAGGGTCATGACCTACATTATCAGCGGTATTGGGATACGTCCCAGGGTCGATGACTCCATTGTCAGTTGCAGTTATTGGGATTCGTCCCAGGATTGAGGTCCACTACATCATCAAATTAGCTCGAAGCAGCAGGCAAGTCAGGTTGCAGCTGGCGAGCCAGGTAAGAAAAAATGCATTGCACAACTTTGATAGGATTGTCATTGTCACACAATGCACAAGTCCTATCAAAGTGGGGGCAACTGTAGGCACTGGATTTTGCATATAAGTCCCGATAATGAGTCTCGTACGGAGGAACTACTCTTTAGGTTGTGAAAGTCGCGGGAAACGAATGTCGGAAGGGGAAATTCAGAAAAAGTATGTCATCGGATTCAATTCACATGTTCACTACTTTCGTTCGTGCTTCATTTGTGAACACGGTCGAACGTCAAGCAGATTGCGGGCGTTCATGCAGTGTTCGAATCGGCGTTCGAACAGGGTCGGTACTTCTGGTTTTGTTGCTAGCCTCACGCCCAAGCAAAATTAGCCAACCAAAACCCACCCAAAAATAATTAAAACATTTAAAACATGTCACAAATTAAAATAATATCCTTCCTAAATTAAATAAATCACATCCCAATTTAAATAATTCCATACCTAAATGAAACAAATCAAATATATGATCTTCCATATTAAGCCAAATCATATCCCCAATTAACTAGATATTTTCCTTGTGAAACACCAATTAGGATATTCCCCCCATAATTACTTGATCCCATTCCTATTCAAACAAGAGAAACCATAGCCTTTGCCTATAAAAGAAACAAAAATCCAACCTTAGAACCCCTACCATTCACGCATAATTCAGACAAAAAAATATCAAAGAAATTCCACGCCCAATACAAGCAAGAAGTAACAAGAAATAATTTTTTTATCCTCCTCCCTCCATTGCCGAAAACACTAAACCAAAACACCCCCAATACCGCACAAACACAACCTAAAACTGCACCATAACACCACCGAAAATCTCCCCTAAAACTACATTATAACCACCGAAAATCACCATCAAACAGTAGCCCCAAAACCGCAAAAACAGTAGCCTAAAACCGCAAAACAGTGACCAAAAAACAGCAGCAAAACAGAGGAAACGACAGCTCAAAACACCGAAGTAGTGAACGAGAGCAGTGGACCAGTGAACTAGAGGAATTGCGGAGCACCAACCCTTCCGACGGCCGTGTAACGCAATTTCGAGAGACAACCTAAGAGGTTAGACCTAAGGGCACATTTTTTATTTATTCTCATCTTTTTTTTTTGTTTATTAGAATTCCCTCGCATGAAAGTCGTTTGTTAATATATGTTGTGGTCCTTAAATGAATGAAATATATGTTCTCTCTTGTGGTATATCGGATGGAAACCCGGACATAAATTCCGTAGCCGAATCCGAATGGACGGTATTGCGGTTTACACTCAGGATACAATGCCACGTATCACTTGAGATCACACATTTTGTTTCATCCAACCTTTTATTCGAGCATGATTGGGTTGCTAGCATGTTATTTATCTTTTAAGCATGATTTAATCGTTAGTATGCTATTACTTTCTGCATTTTACTTTCTATACATTGTGATGTAATACGCATGGGCTTAGTATGTTAGTCTAAAGGTTCTCAATTTGAGGGGAGAAAAGTCCAAAAGGCTACCTTTACGACAATACTTCGCCGCGCCGGACGAAGTGTGTTTGATTGAATGTGAGATACGTTTAATAAGATATACGGAAGTCCACATTATTTTCTCATTCATTTTTATGCATTATTATGTAATGCGCATGGGCTAGCTATGGTGGATTAAAGGTCATTTATTCGAGGGAAATGCCTGAAGGCTACCTTTACCACGATGTTTTAACGCGCCTTTTATTATGTCATTTACCCTTTGCATATCATTGCTTTATTTACGCATGCATTACATTCTAGTGTGCATGGTTTAACTAGGGTGGATTCAAGGTCCTCCATTCGAGGGAAAATGCCTAAATGCTACCTTTACCACGATGTTTTGCCGCGTCGGACGAGGTACACCCGATTGAATGGGAATGAGTTCAATCGGGCACACGGGGTCCTATATTGTGGATTTGCTTATCTATGTATGTGTTGTATCATCTATCATGCATCAGGACTTGTCCCGTGTGAACGCATTCTCGATTGCTATACGAACGCAAACCTTCTGTTTACCATTCGAACGCGTTTACTAACGCTACTCGAACGCGCACGTATTTCCTTTGTTTTATCATGCATCAGGTCTGGTCCCGTTCAAATGCGTTCTCAAATGCTATACGAACGCGAACCTTCTATTTACCGTTCGAACGTGTTTACAAACGCTACTCAAACATTCATTTGTTTTGTTTTATCATGCATCAGGTCTTGTCTCGTTTGAACGCGTTATCGAACGCTATATGGACGCAAACCTTCTGTTTACCGTTCGAACGTGTTTTCAAACGCTACACGAATGCACATACACTGAACTGAGTCTTTTTCATCACATTTCATGCATGATTGCTTCTTGGGTGATTTCTCTTGCATTATGTAATTAACCATGCCATTCCATTATAGACACTTTTGCTGTTATCATCCATTTGTATTCCCCGCATTCATCTATTTGATGTGTTTGCAAGATTGTGTTCGAGCATGATTAGGTCATTAGGATGTTACTTGTTTCGCAAGCATGATTTAGCCATTAGTATTTTATTCCTATATGCATGATCTTGTTATCTCCTTTCGCAATAGGTGTTTCTTTATGTTTATGTTTAGGTTGTTATTTATTTTTCGTGTTTGATGATTCAACATGTTCATGAGATTATTGTATGTTTGCAGTTATGATGATTTATTTTATACATGCGAACTTATGAGTAAATTATCCTTGGAAATATATGTTGCTTAGGCTTGGTTAGATTATTGTACAAATCATTTCATTACAAGTGGCATAAGTAATGGACCATTCCGAACCCAACGGTTTGAGGTCTTCCCTTGCGAAGGGTGAGTGCGGCCTTAAATCTTTATCCCGGTTCACACCGGGTGGCGACTCTATGTTATTTTTCCGGTTTAGTTCCCCCGTGGGCAACTCCATACTCCCGACCAGGCCGCGACCCCGGAACAGCGTCGTCCAACATCTATGTCCTACAACAGTCACGCTTCCAGTAACCCCGCTTCCCGCACTACAAGCTTACATCTTGGGATTTGTCCTTGGGTTTCCCATAACTCTTTGACGATTTGGCCTTGCCCTTCTTCTTATGCTTCTTCTTCTTAACACCTCCAGTCGCCTTGGGCCAAGCCCTCGGAGTCTGAGATGTTGAAGCATAGTCTCGTGCTTCTTGCCCTTAAGGAGCTCCTTTTCTGCCTCACGCAGAGTGGACATCAACTCTCCAAGTGTTTGGTCTTGGTTCAACGTGTTGTAGTTCATGATGAACCCACTCCAAGTGTTGGGGAGAGACTGTAGGATCAAATCTACTGAAGTCTCAGCCTCGAAGACTATGCCCAGCTGTCCGAGTTGCTCATTGTCAGTGTTGGAAATTCTAATCCATGTCCCAAGATCAAAAGAGCAAACAAAACATATAAATGAATGAACAATATTGAAGTATGGCGGAATCATACTCACAAAGATCGGAATGCGGATGCGTTGATGAAACAAAAATTTTCTCCTTTGTGCAGTAAGGGTTT